>JAJIBD010007170.1:0-55617 GCA_021461705.1 Cryptotis parvus | reverse complement strand
TGGCATATCAGTCTACGACATGAGTAGCTTGCCCAGGCTCTGCCGACCATAAATCTAGTGTGTATTTAAATTATCCAGAGAGAAGTTAGTTTATGACTGTATTTGAATTATTTGGAAATGAGAATTATATTAGAAACCTTAAATACAACTTGAAGTACATATGCCTTGAAAGTTATTATTGAAGAAATAGAGCATATAAAACCTATGACTTAATGAGAGCCATCTCCCTGTTTTCACATTAGAACATTTATAGAATTTAAGCAAAGATTTCTGCTTTACTAAATTGTGATTTAAATTTGTTGATTGTTGATGACTAATACTGTACTAGTGTTGACAAAAATGTAGTAAAGGGACGTTTATACATTGTTCTAAAACTGTGTAAGGGCATATTTGCTATTTAAATAGTTTTGTGGGTTATAGAAATATGGTACATCTATTCAAATTTTGCTTATTTATCAAAAGTTAATTAAAAGTCTAACACAAAAAGAGTATTGCCAGTATATTACTTGCAAAATTATTTATAATAAATAGCAAATATATTTACATAATTAAATAAATATAAATTATATAAACATTTATATTTACAGAATAAATGATTGATGAATAGGTAAAAAAAAAGAAAGATGTATATAACGGTTGGTCTTACAATAATCCAACTCATCCTCCGCAGTCTAAATTTCCACCACAAATGTACCACATTCTCTCCACCAACTCAGCTTGCCTCTATGGCACCACACTTCACTTTCCCTTCTCTTTCCCTCATTCTCTCTCTCTCTCTCTCTCTCTCTCTCTCTCTCTTCCCCCTTCCCACACCACTTTTGGACATTTTGGTTTGAAATCTAGATACTGAGAGGTTATTATGTTCATTCTTTTTGATCATAGCATAGTTCTTGAAGGGACCTTTCAATATCTTTGTCATAGTGATCCCTTCTCTACTTAAATACCTTCTCCCCAGCACTTGAGGCTAACCAGCTGTGGACATATCCTCTGGGCCTTTATTTTCTTTTACTCTCCTTGGTATTAATTCCCTATTGTGTTTGTTTTTAATTTCCCCTATAGAAATAGAGCAATCATGCTATATCTGTTTCTCTCCTTCTGACTCATTTGATTAAGCATAATACTCTTCCATGCCCATTCATTGTGCTGGCAGTGGGCCACATCTTTTCAAGTGTAATCATTTCATATCAGGTTTGATAGGCATTCAAATGAATCAATGTTGACAGCCATGTTCCTGTTGACAAGGTTTCCTGCGCCACCGATGCCTCTTTTATCGCATGTTCCAAGGAACAATTCTTCTATCGTTGCTGTTGTCCCAAAGATTCCAAACAGAGATAAATTGATTTATCTTTATACGTCTGCTTCATGTGCAAAATTTTTACTTCATGCGAGGAAAGGCGCAAAGTTTAAGAAGAGAACCCCAAGAATGTCCACTAACTGTGAACTCTTTGGCACCATTGGCTGGCAGCATGGGAAAGATACCGTCGTGGCGACATCAGAAGAATACAAACCAACTGGTTCAGCACCTCCACATGATTGTGCAAAGAATGCCGAGAGAAAGAAACAAGGGACAGAAACTCTTGAGCTCATTCACCAACGTGGCAAGGCCTGAGCCTCAGGCGACCAAATGTAAAGATCCCAAGCTTGCAAAGTGGTGCAGAAGCAATAAGGAAGACTTCAAAGACAGAAGGGCAAAATACTGGAAGATGCAGCAGAAGCCGGGGAAAGTATTTGCACTGCCCACCTGTCTTTCACCAACTGTAAGACAAGAATGACTGTCCTCACAACTAGCCTGATAGTCTATTACATCTTCCAGAAAGGCAATGAAATTATCCATGACTTCTACTCAGATCTCTTTGATAGCGTTCACCTGCCACATGCAAATTCCAGGATGGATATGTCATTTCCCCAACGTTTTTCCCTTCACAAATCCGACATGCATTTCTTAGGGTAAAGGAGAGCGGCGCAGGCAGACAAGAGTCAGACCAAACACCTGAGAATCTGCCATCAGTACACTCATCAATACACTGGCTTGGCTCTTAGAAACTACCTTTTGAATGCAAAGGTACCACTCCCAATGGAAAACCAGCAGGACGATTTCTGCTGTTTAAGAAGGGAAGACATTCACGACATCAGCAACTATCGCCCATCTGCCTGTTGTCCGTCATCTACAAGATGTTCACTTTCGAGTCATCCTGAACAGGATTGTGGAGCTAGATAAGGACAACCATGCGAGCAAGCTGGCTTCCGGAAAGATTCAGCAACTGTCTAAATATATCCGCACAGTAAGCTTAGCTCATTGAGGTTTGTCTGCTCAATCTCACGTTCATTGATTTATAGAAAGCCTTTGATTTCTGTGGAGACTGAAACCATCAAAGCCCTAGCCAAACAGGGTGCTCAAACCCAATACATCAAGATCCTTCATGAGCTGTATTATGGATTCACCACAGGGATCTCACCATTCTACAAAGAAGTGATCATTGATGTCAAAAGAGGGGTTCGGCAAAGTATACCATTTTACTTCAAAACTCTTCAGCGCCAACCTCGAGAACTATGCGAAAATTAGAATGGGAAGGAATGGGTGTGAAGATAGATGGTTGGCAACTACACCACCTCCGCTTCGCTGATGACATTGTTCTAATAACACCAAACATGTGCCAAGGGCAAAATGCTGGCTGACTTTTACTGAGAATGTGAAAGATAGGTCTACAGCTGAATCTAAAGAAAACTATGTTCATGAGAAATGAACTAGTTCCAGAGGCCCTAATTCTCTCAATGGAACAGATATCTCTGAATGCTGCAGTTTATGTACCTAGGTTGAGTAGTCAACACGATGAACGACCTAAAACACTGAGTTGTGCAGGAGGAAGAAGAGGGCATGGAATGCCTTCAAAGGCGTCCAAGAAATAGCTAAAAGGACAAAGAACATCCAGCTCCAGGCATATATCTTTGACTTCACCATTCCTCCCTGCATTAACATATGCCTCAGAGACCTGGGCCCTCTGAAGGCAGGATGAGAATGCTATTCGGGTCTCCCAGAGTGGAATCGAAAGAGCTATGCTTGGAATATCGCGCCTCACTTAGGTGAGAGAAGAGGGAAATTCCCAGAGTTCCAACTCAGTCGCTGTCTCATTTGCCAAGGCATCTGAAAATCAGATAGGCTGGACATGTAATGCGATTTGGAGACAACCGCTGGACAAGAGCCATTACCCACTGGATCCCACGGGATGTCAAAAGATCATGTGGCTGCCCACCTACAAGATGGTCAGATTTCTTTGTCAAGACCCTGGAAGGAACTGTTTGAGGCTCTTCATATTCTTGAATCAACCAGATGCCATTGGGCTACATTGACACGTGATAGGGTCCAATGGAGCCTGCTGGGCTGAATTGATGAATACTTGGGATTCAAGTGATCAAAATTGTGATACATTGTAAGCCAGTTTTATAGCTAATTTTTTCCTGGCAATTTCATAGTATTCCATTCTGTATCAAAAAATAAGATATACTATTATTTCTTTAACTAGTCATCTGTTCTCGAACTAGGGTTATTTCCATATTCGGGCTTTTTTGTGAATGTCTTGCAATGAACATAGAGGCACAGATAAAATTTCTGTTGTGTGGTTTCAGGCCCTATGTGTCACTTGACTATCAAGGTATATAAATTACTACTCTGAAGATTACATAGGAATCTTCTAGAAAATGGTTCCAGTTTGAGCACCTACGATGCAGACATTATGCTAAAATGAAACTCAACACATCTATATAGAGAAGTTATCTTAGAAATAAGGAAGGAATATCATTGTTATCTCAGTTCTGGGAAAACTGGGCAGCTAAATGTAAAAAATGAACTTAGACCTCTTTCTAATGCCATGCACAAAATCTGTTAAAATGTATTAAAGATCTCAACATGAGACCGAATCTATAAGGTATATCTAAGAAAACAAACCGTTTATGACGTTGAGCTAAAGGCTATCTTCAAGCACAGTTTTATATATGCTTTTTTCTTACACAATTAAAAAGAATAAAATACAGTTGAGCACCAACTATCAAAAGCCCAATGGGATTCAGGCCACTGTCTTGTTTGCCATTCAAAATCGTGGGCTGGGCATGTAATCCGATTTGGAGGCAACCCTGGACTAAGTGACTAGAGTCATTCTGACTGGATTCCGTGGGACGCCAAGAGATCCACGTGGCCGCCCCCTTACAAGATGGTCAGATTTCTTCATCAGGACCCTGAACAAATGGTTTGAACTCTTCATATTCCTGGAGCAAGCAGATGACATTTGGCTACACTGGCATTTTATGACAGGGACTAAATGCAAAATTACTGAGCCCTCTTGAACAAATGTGAATATAACAGGATACCAAATGATAAAGTAAATTTAACCAAGGTTCCTCGATATCTGTACATTGGGGGCAAGATATTTTTAATAATTAATACTAGATAAGTATTCTCTAAGAATGAACAACGAAACCAATTCTCATTGTTTTTATTTATTTATTTATTTATTTTTAATTTTTTTATTTTTTTAATTTTTTTATTTATTTTTTTAATTTTTTTTTATTTTTTACAATTACAAAGATATACAATTAAAAGTTCATATTTGGGTTTTGGTCATACAGTGTTCAAAGCACCCCATCCCACCACAAGTGCCCATCTCCCACCACCAAATGTCCCCAGTTCCCTCCCCTCCCTCAGGCCCTCCTCCATGGCAGTTTCTTTATCTCTTTTCCATTTCTCTCTCTTTCTCTTTTCCTTGCTAGACTATGGATTACAGAACTTATACATTAAAGGGTTGTCATGTGTTACCCAGCATACCACTCCTGGGAATCTACTCTGGGAAGCCAAAAATAACGCGGCTGAAACACCATCCCTACTTTTATGCGCATAGCAGCATCATTCACCATAGCCAGAATCTGGAAGCAACCCAGAGTGCCCAAAATCGATGACTGGATAAAAAGCTTGCACGGTATCACACAATGGAATACTAGCAGCTGTTAGGAAAATTAAGTTATAAAAATTTGCCTACAAAATGGATGGACATGGAGAAGATTATGTTGGAGCTAAATTAGCCAGAAGGAGAGAGACAGATACATAATGACTGTTTATCTGCATAACATAAATATATAGGTTTTTATATTATGATACCAATATCCAGGAGTTCAAGTGAAACATATATCAGGAGGTCCTGTCAAAGGTGGAAATTATCACAAACGTGTGGGAGTCAGAGGCTAGGTAAGACAGAAAATGGAATTCTCATTGTTTTTATCTTAAATTTGTTCCTTAAATCTTTTTTAGGTTATATTTTTTTAAATAACAAACTTAGTGAGAAGATATTTATCTTGGTTTTCTAAGTTATTTTAGGCAAGAAAAAAATTGGCTCCATCTATTCAATTAGTATACACTTATTTTTAAGCCTAATGCTTTTCTATTGCTTTTAATTGTCAAAGTTCATCTATTAATAGCTTTTAAATGATGTTTATGTAACATCCCTAATTAGTATAATTATTATTGTTTATACTTATTTAACATCGTTTAAAATTCATTTGTTTATTGTCTGATATTTTATTTTCAAATATTTTTTAAATGTTATGAAAATCCATTACTTTTGAATAAACTTTCTATTTATTATATACCCCTAACATTGGATATGTATTTATTTGTTTGTATGCCTGGAGGATTTTAAAGTTTAATTAACATTTCAAATGTCATGCAGATTATAGTAGAGTGCAGTTAAGAAGCAGTAGAATAAGTGGGTTGTAATATCAATTTATTTAATGTTTCCTTGATTGCTTCAACTCGGTGTCTTAATTGCCTCGAGTTCTAACATGGAGATAATAAACCTTCCTGTATTGATATATGATTTAAGGACTGGAAGAGATGTCTAAAAAGCTATATAAAAGCCATATATGCAATGTTAAGAGGGCTTATTATTGACTGTAAAAATAAGTTTTCTCAAGCTGTCAACTCAGATATTTTCAAAATTGAAAATCTGGGATTCAATTTATGGTTTTCATGGCTTTTTACTTTTTTTTCAGGGAAGCTTTCTGTTTAGGACAAGATTAGAAAATCAATTTGATATTGATGTTAACTTTTCTGACTAAATTCAATAGCTGAAAGCAAACTAATATATGAATTTTGATGCTTTTTTTTCTTTTTTTATTTCTTAATTAACCTAAAACCTGAATAAACCTTAAAAATGCTGAAGATATATAAGGAATGATGATATCTTTTTTTCTGTTTGGAGTTAAATTGCTTCAATTAAGAACAAAAAGAAGAGTGAGCTGGAGTCAAAAATAGTGCGTGTTGGCACTTGCCTTGCATGCAAGTCAACCAAGTTTCCAACCCAGCATCCCATTTGGTTCCCTGAGCACCTTAGGGAGGATTCCTGAGTGCAGAGCCAGGAATAAACCATTAGGATAGCTAGGTGTGGCTCGAGCAAAGCAAAAGGAAATAGAAGGGTGAAATTTAAGATAAAGTTTATTTGAATTACCAATTTTTTAGAATTTGCATAAAAACGTGCATTTGGTTTATGTTTAGTGATACTTTTTGTTGTTTAATTTCATTTTTGGATCAGGGTAGAAAAGCCAAATTAAGATGTGATTAGTTCTACAATAGAGTTCAAAAGGAGTTAAAATAGTAAATGATTCACGGTCAAAGGGCAGTTTCTTAAAATAAACCATAATAAGTTTCTGAGTGTTTATTTTCTATAGATTATGTAACTGTTTCAAGCAGGTAGAAATATTCTAAGTCATGCATGGCCTCATTAGATAGAGAAGATAGAGAATGATTGACATTCAAACCATTCTTATAGTAAGAAAATTTGGTAAATAAAATGCTAAATTGACTGATGCTGTCTCTCCAACTTGAAGCACATTAGAAAACAATGACTAGAATAGATACTTTTGAGGGAGTTGGTAAATTACTATGCTTAAATTCTTACTTGTTCAGTCTGAAATATTTTCAAAAATACATTAAAGACATCCAATCAGAAATTTTAAATTCTGGAACTTGAAATAGTGTTTGTATCAATGCACTTACCTTATACGCTGTGATCCTAGTTCAATGTCAGGACTCTACCTATGGTCCACAAGCATCAGCAGAAGTGAAACTGAGCACAAAGTCAAAAGTAAGTGCTGAGTACCATTGGATGTGGTCCCCTAACCAAAACGATTTAACAGGCGATGGAGGGAATCCATGACCTAAGTGTTACAATTTTAAATTATAACCCAAAAAGTTAGGTCCTGGTCCTTCCCAGGATCATTCACATTTATAAACCATAATGATCTCCTGCTTGTTAGTGCCTGGCAAGCTACCCGTGTCATATTGATATGCCAAATACCAGTAACAATTATAGACCTCATTCCCATGACCTGAAGGATTGGTTTGAGGCTCTATGTGTTCCTGGAGAAAGCAGATGCCCTTGGGCTATACTAGCATACGACAGAACATATGGAGATGTTACTGGTGCCCGCTAGCAAATCGATGAACAACGGGAAGACAAGTGACAAGTAATACCTAAAAGTTACACAGACCTATACCTTAGATGTTACATGGAGTGATAGAAAATTTAAAACCGAATCATAAAACAGATAGTGTAAGGAGTATACCAAACAGCAGTGTGAAAGCAAATTAAAAGAAATTAAGAGTTTGTTAGCCAATACTATTCTAATAAAATACAAACTTTTAAGAGGATAAGAAGTCCACCACGAGATGAATAAATTGCATGCATGGCCTATAATAACAAGGAGTACTACTCAAAGAGTAACTTACTTTCTTTGCTTATTAATTTATTAACATGTCACTGACTCTTCTATCTCTTTCTTCAAAGACTTCGTTTGTTCTGACTGTCCTATGTTTGGCATATATTTATTGATATCAGACAGTGTTTTGGTGTTCTTATGTGAATTGGGAGGAGAGTCAGTTGATTGGAGAAGGCTTTCTACCTACCTCTGCCACTGCAGGAATTATTTTGAGATCTTCCGACTGGGGAAAGGCTGAGATAGGTCTTGTACCATACAAACCTTACAACTACACAACATCAAACTACATATGACGTCCACTTTTTCTCACAGAGCAGGAGTTGATCTGTCCAACAGAACTCAGGCTACAGGGAGGAATTGCTCTTTGCATGAAAGGAAAGTCAGTCCTAGACCATCCTCAGACCTTTCAGGTCTGTTGGTTTCCCTTGCAAAAATGGAATTTGAGACAGAGATAAGCCCTTTTGTAAAAGTAGGTTTTATCTGAAGTTCTGAGGAAGGGCAGGGAAGGAGAGAAGAGTAAAGCTCAGGAGAGAAGTCAGACTTTTCCAAAAGGGTTAATAGCTTTGAGTGGCTTATTTGGGACTAGCTTTTATATGGATATTTTTCAGGTTGTATTGATTGGAGTGTTTTGGAGAAGTGAGAGTTGATCAAGGTAGTGCCATAAAAGTGTTGCATTTTTATGGGGATTCTGCTACAAGTCCTCTGCACAGTCTCATTCGCCTGAAGTTTGCTTTCTCCTTGGGGTTCAGCTTTCTCTGGGTCTGTGATGGCACCGTTAAGCCATATCAATCCTCACTTTTGTGTGGCCACATGGTGAATTTTGAACTGCTAGCAGTTTGTATTTGTTTCCAGAACCTCTATGCTAAGGCTGGAGAGGACGGAGTTGTTCCCTGTCTGCCTGCCTGCTTCATCATGACTTTATTTGAAACAAGACCCTCTTAAAGAAAGTTATGCTCTTCTCTGAGTCTTGGAGATATTGCAACATTCTGAGCCCTGTGGGACCATTATTAGGGAGATGTTTTACGCTTTCAGGGAGACAATATCCTTGCCAATTGCACCTCAGTGCTGTATGTCAAAACAGTTATATAAATTGTAACATCCCAATTGTCCCCAAGCTCACTTATTTTCACTGTTAAATGAGCTCAGAAGAGTTGTTTTCTAGAAAGAACAAGATTTTTAAATGCACTATGTTGAAACCATATCATGATCTGAAAGGCAAAAGGTGGCATAATTAGTCAGTCATCCAAAATTCATAAAAGTACTTTAGTGAGTGCTCAATGCTTGAATATAAGTATACCCTTTCATAGTTTGTAAAATTTTTTATCAGCAAGTGTAAAATCATGCTGTAAGAACTTGACTAAGGTGCTCATTGTAAATTAATATGAAAGTAATAAAATAAGCTATTAAATCACAGAAACACCACTTATAGGGTTTTCTGGATAACACTGCCAGAGGTATTCACATGGAAAATCAGGCAACTTTAGTAACAACACTGGAATATCTTCTATAGTGGAAGGAATACTCAGTAGCCAGGATATAATGCAAATTATATTAAAACATATACTATGTTCAGAGGGCCCAAATTTAATAAACAGAAGTGCTTTAAGACAGCTAAGCCTCACAAAAGATAATTTTGGGGAAAAATATGAAACAATTGTTTATAATAATGAATAAACCAAAAATAGAAATTCAGATATCATAGCTTTAATTAGAGGGAAATCTCAGATGTCAAATTTTGTTATTAAAGAGGATAGAACGAGACATCTGAGACTTTCAGAGACCTGGTATTTTTAGGAGTTTGCAGCAACATATCCCAAAGTTTTGATTATATTTTTTCAATTTCAGAATTTCAGGAAACAAAATCAAAAGCAGAGCTATGGTGAGGCCCATATTATCTAGTCCATGATAATATGTGCCTCTTTGCTGCTGTGATTGCATTAGCATCCAACAAAACATCTTTGTGAATCAGGATTCACCATGGGGTCTAGAATAACTACAAGCTTTATATCATCATCAGAACAAATAAATCTAACTAAATGATCAAAATATTTTAAAAGAACATGATACAAAAAAATTCAATAATGTTTAAATTTTCCCTTGGGAGGGACAACGCAAAAGAATTTTTTTAAAACAAAGCCCAAAGGGAAGAATAGCAGTCACTGAAGGCTAACGGGCTCTGAAAAAATACAGATTAGGGCCTTTTGTAATTTTATTCTAAATGTGTAAAAACCAGCAATTTTTTTTTAACCTCTATGCACAGACTTCATCACCTTTATAATAGAGTTAACAGGGTAAGGAGTTCAAGTTCTTTTTGTAGATTAAGTTGCTAAATGCTCAAAAAATAACATCTGTATTTATTTTGATAACTACTATTAAGCCCCTATAAATTGGAAATTTGCATTTAAATGTTCAGAGGTTAAAAAATATTAAGTAGCCAATAAACCTACGAGAAAGGAACCGTCAACTTTATTCAATTTGAAGCAGGCAGTTATAAGCAATTAAGGAAGACTCATTTGCCTATTAGATGTTAAATTTTAAATCATTGCAAATATTGCTGACAGCTTTCACTTCACCATCAAGTGTTAAGAACTTTTTGTAATCAATTTAGTCATGACTCAAGATTTTAGAAAATGAAAGAGAGAAAGCACATGGACTAGAGAGAGTGCGGTGGGTATGGTACAAGCTTTGCAGGCCTACAACTCTGGTTCCATCCCTGGCACTGTAATGGTCTCTAGAGAATTACCAGGAATCACCTCTGAGGTGAGTCATGACTAGTCACTGAGTACCATTGCATTAGCTACCAAAACACAGAAACAAAAGTGGAACCAAAAAGGAAGAGCAATGCTTTGTTTTCCAGGGAAAGACGTTTCCTCTGGCAACAGGAGTTCATACTAGTAGGCCCTACTACTACCGTACCCCTGTGTTGTGTCGGTTTGTCAGTAGGTCACAACAAAGGCTTTGCCCAGTTCTATTTGAATCTAGACATAACCAAGTCTCAGAGAAAAGTGCAGGTAGACCCAATGAATCTACCCTTATGTATATCCAAATTGTCAAGAACAAATTATTTTCTCTGGGATAATGAAAGTCAAGAAAATAGGAAATTAAAACAAATGACTATTTGGCTTTCTGACTTGGCCTATACTTCTTTACCAAGAATACTGAATGTGTGAGTATTGGGACATTACATGTCGTTAATAAGTCCTTTTATTTTATTACGACTTTACTAACAGTTGAAAAGAGTCAAAGGAAAAAAAAGTCATATAACAAGTCAACTATTAGATATCTTTTCATGTATCATTCATTATATGATCACAAATAAGCGATAATTGATAAATAACTTTGCCTCAAATATTGTTATATAACAATGGGGAAAAACTTTACTCTTTATATTGAGTGCTAGACTAACTCACAGTATCACTTGTCACTCGTACCACTTGTCTTCTGTTGTTCATCAATATAGTCGAGAGGGCACCAGTAACATCTCCATATGTTCTGTCATGCGCTAGTGTAGCCCAAGGGCATCTGCTAGCTCCAGGAACACGGAGAGCCTCAAACCATCCATTCAGGTCATGGGAATGAGGTATATAATTGTTAACAGTTTTTGGCAAATCAAATACAACACGAATAGCTAGCCAGGCTCTGCCGTGACAGGTCCTATACTCTCGAAAAGTAGGCACAGGGATAGCAGGTAGCAGCTCTGTCCCATGTATCTGTAACTCACTTGATCACTTGACATTCCATTATTCATCGATTTGCTCAAGCAGGCGCCAGGAACATTTCCATTTAACCATATCACGTGCCAGTGTAGCCCAATGGCATCTGCTTGCTCCAAGAACATGAAGAGCCTCAAACTGTTCATTAAGGAACTTCACGAAGAAGTCTGACCCTCTTGTAGGTGGGCAGCCAACAAGATGGTGGGATCCAGTAGGTAGTGGCTCTAGTCCAGTGGTCATCTCCAATCGCAGCACATGTCCAACCTTTCTGATTTTTGGCCTTGGCAAATGAGATGCTGCTCTCTTCCACCTGTGCAGCTCAGGTGCTATGTAAAAGACAAGTGCCCTACCCACTATATATACTGTTGCTCAGCTCAGGCTGAGCAGTATATAGTATATATATATATATATATATATATATATACAATTTTTCTTTAAAAACATTAAAAATTGCATTTATTTTTATTGAATTGCTATGAGATACACAGTTAAAAAAGTTATTCAAGATCAGATTTCATTTCCAACACACCTGTTTCTTGACCAATGTACATTTCCACCACCAGTTCCCCTAGTTTCTGTTCTGCCACACCCCAACTTGCTCAGTAGAATATATTTTAAATGGAGATAATATGGAATTATTTTTTAAAATTGAACATAAATCATAATGAATTAATATGAAAAGATGCAACACGTTCTAGTAAAAATATTAAAAAATGAATTTGAGGACAGTAACATGATTCTCCAGTATGCACATGCGGGACACAAACTTTATGCATCCTAGGGTTCAGTCTTCTGGCAGTAAAATTCAACCACGATTTAGTAAATTTAAAGAAAATATTAAAAAATGTACTGGTATATTGAAGTGATATAATAGAACCAGTAATATGATGTAGCATGAATTTTATATTTGAATGTGTTCAAATTTAATTTACAGATTTTAAATTAAAATGTTTGAAAATTCTGAGTTATTTGCCTTAAATCTTTTTATTTAATTTGGATTTTGGTCATTCAGTGTTCCAGCACCCACCCCTCCACCAGTGCCCATCTCCCACCACCAATGTCCCCGGTTCCCTCCCCCAGCCCGCCTCCATGGCAGGTTCTTTATTTCTTCCCTTTCTCACTCTTTTCTTTTCCTTCCCTCGCAGACTATGGATTACAGAACATACATTAAAGGGTTGTCATGTGTATCTTTTTGCCTGTATTTAATGCTAGGTTCTAGGTTGGTATTAGTACCCTCAACAACTGTTAGCACACTGTTCCGCTTTTCTGTCTTACCTAGCCTCTGGCTCCCACACGTTTGTGATAATTTCCACCTTTGACAAGACCTCCTGATACATGTTACACTTGACCTTGGATATTGGTATCGTAATATGTACATATATATATGTCATGCATATAAATGCAGTCATTCTGTATCTGTCTCTCTCCTGGCTAATTTCACTCAACACGATCTTCTCCATGTCCATCCATTTATAGGCAAATTTAATAACTTCATTTTTCCTAACAGCTGCATAGATTTCCATTGTGTAGATGTGCCAAAGCTTCTTTATCCAGTCATTGATTCTTGGGTACTCTGGTTTTTCCAGATTCTGGCTATTGTGAATAATGCTATGAACATAAAAGTAGGGATGGTGTTTCCACTGCATATTTTTGGCTTCCCAGAGTATATTCCCAGGAGTGATATGGCTGGGTCAAATGGGAGTTCAATTTCTAGTCTATGGAGGAATGTACATATTGTTTTCCAGAAAGGTTGGAAACAGCCTTTCTTTCCAGCCGGCATTCCCACCACCAATGCATTAGTGTCCCCTTTCCCCACATCCATGCCAGCACTTGTTGTTCTTGCTCTTTTGAATATGTGCCATTCTCTGTGATTTAAAATGATATCTCATTGTTGTTTTGATTTGCATCTCTCTAATGATTAGTGATGATGAGCATTTTTTCATATGTTTTATGGCCATTAGAATTTCTTCCATGTTGAAGTTTCTGTTCATTTCTTCTCCCCATTTTTGATGGGGTTGTTTGTTTTCTTCTTGTAAAGTTCTACCAGTGCCTGATATATCCTGAATCACTGTCTTCCTGTTCATCATTGATTTGCTCTAGCAGGCACCAGTAACATCTCCATTATGACCTGTCTCATGCAAGTAGAGCCCAAGGGCACCTGCTTGCTCCAGAACATAAAGAGCCTCAAACCATTCCATCAGGTCATGGGAATGAGGTCTATAATTGCTACTGGTATCTGACATATCAAATACGACACAGGTAGCTTGCTAGGCTCTGCTGCAGGGTAGCATAATCTGTAGTCATCTCAAAATCCAGCATTTATTGATGAACTGCGTGGCCACAAGCTGCCACGCTTGAGGCGGGCTGTGATAAGCTGTTCGGTGGAGTTCTGATGAGCCCCATATCTGTCTCTGGATCAGCATACCTGGGCCAGATTACAAAAAGACTGCATCAGGGTGGATCTCGGTGAGTCTTGCTGTGATAGGCTGGTGTGCTGGGTGGAGTTCTCATGAGGGGGAAGTCCGCATGTGAAAAATGGAGGCCCTCATGGAGTGGGGGTTGTCTGGCTTGTTGTGAGGCTCTGCTGGGGTGGCAGGCCAGGGCTAGAACCCGCCATCCCTCCCGGGCGCCTCATGAGCGGATGGACACAGTGAGAGCCAGTAGCAGCTCTGCCCATGTCATGGATATTAACCCCTTATCAGGTGGGTATTGGGTGAATATTCTTTCACATTCTATGGACTGTCTTTGTATCTTAGTCACTGTTTCTTTTGAAGAGCAGAAGCTTTTTGGTTTCATGTAGTCCCATATGTTTATCTTTTCTTCTAGTTGCTTTGTTAGTGATGTTTCACCTTTGAAGATGCCTTTAGCTTCAATGTTGTGGAGGGTTTTTCCTATATTTTCTTCAATGTACTTTATGCATTAAAGTCTGATATTGAGATCTTTAATCCACTTTGATCTGGTTTTTGTGCATGGTGTTAGACACAGGTCCAAATTCATTCTTTTACATGTTACTGTCCAGTTTTCCCAACACCACTTGTTGAAGATGCTTTCCTTACTCCATTTTGGACTCTTTGCACCTTTATCAAAGATTAAATGATAATGTATTTGAGGTTGGTGTCAGGATACTCAATTCTATTCCTAGGTCCACATATTTGCCTTAAATCCTATTGGGCAAACCAGGCAGCAAAAGACATAGTCAGTAAAATTTTGTAGAAGTCTGCATAGAATTTTTTTAACGAGATGAAAATTTTAGAGTGAATTAAATGTCCTGAAAAGTGCTCATATTCTATACTGTACATGATCATGTGAAAATTTACATTTTTATTATGAGCATTCATATCATTACACTCACAAAAATTATCTAAAACCAACAATATTTCTTTTTAACTTTTACAATATATTTGCAATAGGTCAAGGGTCATGAAACATATATCTTGCATATGTGATGTGCTGAGTTCAGTTCTTGGCAAAGCATATTCACTTGAACACCATCATTGTGGCCTGAGCTGAAAAACATACTTTACACATGTATATATCTTCATGCATAACAGATATGCAGTAATTTGTCATATAGTATATATAACTTAAAATTATATTAAACACTCAAAGTTTTACACTTCGGTATTTATCAACATGTATTTCCTCAAGTAACTGCTATCCTAAATTTTCATAATAATATGATATTTAATAGACTGTATATTTTATATGCAAAATAGCTTTATATACAAGCTTTTGACACTGTTACTTTGGTTGCAATTGTCATATATTGTAAGCATTATTTATTTCTCTAATGTGTGTTCTCTAAAACTTTATCTATGATGATTGATTTCTTTTGTTCTAAGGTTTGTTCCCAACAATCCTTTTCTTTTATAACAATTTTATTCTGAATACTTTTGGTGAGTTATTGGGTTTCAGGACGATACTGAAATATATAAGTGATCCATGTGGCTCAGGTTTATCCCTGGAGGAGCTCAGAGAGCATCAGTGGTACAGGTGATAGACCTGGAGTTGTTCACATCAAACTTAAGCACCCTAATCCTGCATTATCTCTTCAGCACTATTCTATGTACTTTTATTAAGTGCAATTCCCATTGGGGTTTTACATTGCTGATGTTTTTGGTTTGAGCCACACTTGGCAGTGTTAAAGAGTTACTCCTGGCTCTGAACTTAGCCCTACTGTTGTACAATCACTCTGGCCCTGAATTATCATTCTGACTCCCACAATGAATTTTTATTTAGTAGAGTTCAGCAGACATGGGGCAGAGCTGCTACTGGCTCTCCCTGTATCCAGCCACTCACGAGGCGCCCAGGAGGGATGGTGGGTTCTAGCCCTGGCCTGCCACCCCAGCAGAGCCTTGCAACAAGCCAGAAGACCCCCCACTCCATGAGGGCCTCCTTTTCCCACATCCGGACTCCCTCTCATCACAGCCTGGCTGCGCGGCCTCAAGTGGCCGCCCGGTTCATCAATAAATGCTGGATTTAGAGATGACTACAAGAGTATGCCACCCGCATGGCAGAGCCTGGCAAGCTACCCATGTTGTATTTGATATGCCAAATACCATTAACAATTATAGACCTCATTCCCATGATCTGATGGAGTGGATTGAGGCTCTTTATGTTCCTGGAGCAAGCAGATGCCCTTGGACTCTACTAGCATGAGAAAGGACATATGGAGATGTTACTGGGGCCCGCTCAAGCAATTTGATGATGAACGGGAAGACAGTGATACAATGATACAGAGTTCACCAGTAGGTAAATCCTGGACTTAGGTTTCCTGGCTGGGCGGTGGGTTTAGAATCCTAAGCCAAAATGGCTGCCACCATGTGTTAAGGCCCACCAGGGAAGAAAACAGAGGAGAGGGTAAAAAGGCAAAAGGGACAAGAGGAGCCAAGTGGCAAAAAACCCTTCTTCTTTCTCCTAGTTTATTTTATAGATAGAAGCTTGCCCAAACCTTCCAGTCCAGCCCATTGTGGGCTGGGCTATCTAGAAATGAAGCCCGGCAATAGGCTCTTTTGAAATGGAGATCTTAGGTGGGTCTTTATGGCTCAAACTTCACAAAGCCGGAGCCTGATTCCCTGAGGTAAAATCTCCCTAGCAGAGTAGGGAGGGGCTGCATCTCTGAACCAGAAAACAGTTCAGAATGTAATTTATAGGAAATGGCATTAATGCCTTTTATCATGAATATATAGCCAGCTGATCTCAGATTCTATATTCCACTGTGGTCCAAAATCCATCAGAATAATTCACTTTGGTATTACCTTTAGAATCAGAGACACATGTCAGTCTGCCCAGAGGCACAGTGGCATGTCTCTTTGAACTAGAAGAATTGATTACATTATGGTTCATCCAACGGGGTCAAATACTCTTGGAATATCTACAGGCATGTTTCATGCAGCTCCCAGTCACCACACCCAGCAACCGAAAAGAGAGACACTCCAGACCCACAGCTGCTCCTGCAACACTGGATGAGAGACAGTCCTGACCCAACCACTCCAGACCCACCGCTGCGCTTGTGTGCGGTTGCTCCGCTGCCGTGTGACATTCTTTGAAAATAATGGAAGTTAGGACCAGGTCCTTCCCAGGATCTTTCACATTTATATACTGTAATGATCATTATCCCACACTGCAGAGCCTGGCAAGCTACCCATGTTGCATTTGTTATAGACCTCATTCCTATGACCTGAAGGATTGGTTTGGGGTTCTATGTGTTCCTAGAACAAGCAGATGGGATTGGGCTACACTATCATGTGACAGGACATATGGAGATATTACAGTGCCCACTCAAGCAAATTGATGAACAACGGGAAGATAAGTGATACAAGTGAAGAGTTTATGGTCTCAACTATAATTTCTAACTTGAGAGGAGATGAAATGCTTGATTTTCCTACTATTACCCTGGTTATATGGAATCCCAGAAATAAAATCAGCTCATAATAAAACTTTTCAAACTGCTTGAGAGTAAACATTTTATTTTGTGATTCAACTATAAATCATTCCTAGCCTCCTGAATAAAAGTAATGTAAACATAGTAACTGCTATTTATTGAGGACTCACTAAAAAATTTCTTAGATGCTTGAGTAGGCATTATTTCAGTTAGGGCATAACGGAGCTATAGATGTTTATTAAGGTCACTTTTAACCCATAGAGAAACTTGAGGAGTTGGATTATGCATTGTATTGTCCTAACTTCTGGGATGTACCAGCATATTTATAAGATCTCAGGAAAGTATTTGAACTAGAAACAGACAATCACTAAATTACTTTAAGCTGCAAGAAAACATAAGTTAAGATTAAGATTCAACATTTTGATTTATTTTTATGCAGGTTTAAAATGATGGTGGAATAAGATTTTCCCTTTCAGGATCAGCAGAATGAGAATTTGAAAATAAAAAATAAATAAGGAAAAGTTAAGAAATACATTTTATGTTTAAATAATAAGTAGTAAAAACTGAATATTTTTAAGAGATTTTAAAGCACACATATATGTATATATATTTGAAAATATATTCATTATGTACGCACATAAACATATATGTATATATGTATCTATCCATATATGTATTTATATACTTATTTTACCTAGTGGACAATGCTAATCTTTGGGTGCACGTGAGAGAGATGATTTCCCACAATATACAGAGAATAAACTAATTATTGAAACATACGTATTAGAAAATATAAATTTGCCAAGGGGATGGCAGCGAAAGATAAGCAAAACATAACTGTGTTATACTTTTAGCTGTAACAGGAAGTATATTCATAGAAACCAAAATATTGCAAAATATGTTCTTCAAGAAGCATCATCAGAGCAACCTCAGAATAGGAAGCATAAATGAGTACAGCTTATAAATAAGACTGTAGTAAAATCTTCAAAGGTTTATAGAAATGTAATATATTCTAAAGCAAGAAAGAACAGCATGTGGTTAAGTCAGCATTACAAGATCAGTGAAAAGAGGAAGAATTGAAAATAAGTTCAATTAAGGGCTTCTATTTTAGGAATGGTTTCATATATTTTTAATCGGAGGAGAATTTCCACATTTATAACATGCCTCAAACATAAAACTCTGCTTAGCATATGCATGTGAGTTATTTGTGGTTTCCATCCCAGTATTAGTCAATTTAGAAACCTTGCCATTCTTAAAGACTTTTAAATGCATACACATCATTACCCAGAAGAGGAGTTCATATTCTTGAACTTGAGTCATGAAATTCTCCTGCCAGGCTTAAGCAGGGGCTGCAGATTTCTCTGAGCCTCTGTCCATCCTGATGCCAATTTTGATGTATAAGAATAGACAAAAACTTCACTTCCATCAATACTTATCTGCAAATATAAATGCAAGTTTTAAAACATCACAAGATAGGTCAAACTACTGTTCCCCAGTATATTTATGTAAGCAGAAAAACACCCCTGAGAGAGGCACTATTCTAAACTAAATGACCTGCCGGGCCTTAAGACTCATGGTCTCCAAGCTGTTTAGTGGCCTGTGTCAAAAAAATTACTTGTTTCAGTCCAATTTCTCTCAATTCAATAACCCCTAAGCCTCTCAAAACAAAGCAAAGTTAAAATGATTTTCAATTGCTTTGGACTAGGATGTGTCAGGCAGTAACCAACATTTCATGGACGTCAATAGAACAAAGCATTCACCCTGAAACCTTTCTTCTATTCTCATTAATCAAAATTCCAATGAGCTGATTTCTTTTTTTAGTCTAGTCTAGAATAGATTTATGAGAAATGAGATTTTCTGTCTCATGACTTTGATCTTAAGACTCTGGATATTTTTTTCTAGAGAGAAACACAGCTAGCAGTGACATAATTAATTATTGATATTATTAATTCTAAATAATGCATATTTCAATGTGTAGAATATTTCAGAAGACTGGCAACCAAGAAGGCTGACTGGAAGGAGAACAGGACTTCTATTTATGACTTTTTTTGGTGCATGCATTTTCTCATTGTAGTTTATTTAGTCACACATTCTAATATCAGTTCATTGTGTCAGAAAGGTAGAGTCACAAGAATTAACGATGGAGGATTTCACTTACTCAGCTGCCTGTCGTCACCTGTCAACTTTCTACCCATTCATCACCTAGCCTGTCATACTTGACATAAGCTTCTGAAGGGCTGGGAGAACGGGAGGCAGGACAGACTGGATAAATGTCTTCATGATCATCTTTAGCGATGTCAGTAGCTCAGCACTCTCAGTATTTTAGACTTGCCCATGACAGCTTTCCCACTAGCACTGAAACTGCATTCCAAATTGATATTTGTGGCGGCTTGGATTCTAGGCTCAAGCGGTGCCTAGGGCAAGCCAAATTCTGCAGTTTGATACCAATAAACAATATGATCCCTCTTTGTGTTTATGTGGGTGAGTTGGAGTGGAATGAAGGAAGGATAACTTCAAATGACAGTTGCCACAGGTGATTAATGTTTTCACTCTTTTACAGATTTATTCTGCCTACTCTAATTTAAACGGGTACTCATAATGATCCTTTCATTCTGTATAAAATCTGAAGAGATGTTTTCACTCAGAAATAAATAAGTGGGCAGGAAGACCCACACAGATAGGATTTTTTTTAATCAACAGTGTAAAACATTTCCTCTCTATTGTACTTTCCTGACCATCACACCTAGATCCTGTGGGTGCATTTGTGAGGCAGATTATTGGCACAGGTGTGGAGACAAGTAGCATTCCTAAGGGATGGTAAGAGGCAACGTGAAAGTATTAGGGAAAATTCCCAGATACAGACAGTAAAATAATCATGCCCCAGTTCTACTTTTTCTAATGTATCAAGACAAGTAAGCAAGTAATTTAATCACACTGGAGCTAAAAATGAAAGGCAAAAGTATATAAGCTATGCTAAGAAAGGCTGTCTTGTAAGATATTACAGCACATATATAAACACTTCAGCAGTTACAGAGTCTTATTTGGGAATCATTTAACTATTATTATCAACTAAATTGCATAATGGAAGTCTCACATACTGACATTGGAGCCTTGGTACTTGGACCTGGGAATCAGAAACAGTACCAACTCTCATGTTTAACTAGAATTTTTCTTTTTATTTTTAACAGACTATTATTAGTAGCTTAACTTTCCATTTTGGAATATATGTAAACATGAAATAGTAGTCTTAGTGTATATCAAAATATTTAAGTAATGCATACTTAGAAAAGTTGACAGCATGGATAAAAAAGATTCAATAATATTATACAACATCCCACGGGAAAATTGAAATACAGTAATAAAATAGTGTCAGATGAAATAAATTATTTCATGTATGATTACCCAAATAACAGTTGATTTTTATGGGTCAGAAATCATCAAACCCTGATTTTTTTTCTTAATAAGAAGAAAAGAAATTTCACATTTTTATCATTGTAAAAGTATCTTTAGACTCTTGTAATGCGATTTCAATGGAAAATACCAGGATTTTAACTTTGTCTTTGCTCAGTCAATAGTTAGGGGCTGTGCTATGATTACCTGACATACATTCAAACAAATGTGAGCTCTCACATTGATCTATTGCTCTCCTGGGAGTGGAGCTTTCAGAAGCTCCGTTTCTGAATAACAAGGTAAGAGTGAGCCAATACAAACTTCCTTTGAAAGAAAATGTCAGATTTGGAGGAGAAAAACAACAGAAATATCACAGCCTTTTAAAAAGATACAGAGGGCTGCAATTGCTAAGTCTGTGCTGTCAACATACAATCTTAGAGCAAACCTACAAAAAATATTCATGATGGCTAGCACCCAATCATTTCTGAGAGAAAACAAATGCAAATCAACAGCGCATTAAACTTTACCCAATACTATTTATAATGTAACAGCCAAATATGAACAATAATTCTTTGTCCTAACTACAAATTTTATGGAAGCCGTTACAATCATGCATATTATTGATTCAGCAGATAGACATCTACAGCATAAGAAGATACACAGGACATAAAATATCAATCATTCCACATGTCTAAAAAATTTATCCTGTTTTATAACAAAAAACATTTAGGAAATAAAAAAAACAATGTTTTACCTTATAAACTAAATGTCTCCAGGATCTCTTAAGACGTAACTCACACATAAAGTCATCAGATTTAGATGACCAGAGGTCACATGCCAACTTCCTCCACAGAGCACATTCTATCAATTTTACACTTGTTAATGCATGTGTATAATATACAGTGATGTGAAACTACCTAATTTCTTCCTAAGGTCACTGTTTTTAACTCTACTTCTATTTCTTTCTTTGCCTGATGTAACCTCAGACTTCTTGCAAGTCTCTTGCTGAAAATGTAGGCCTTCTGCTAGTTTTAAAATTAAAAAAATGAAATTCTGCACTGTTTTATCTATGAATATCATTTCTCAATATACCAAGTGTTAAAATTAATTTAGACTCACTAGAATTTGGTAGACTTTAGCACTGACATAATACTAAAAACCAAGTGGTAGGCAAAATATGGAAACTATTTTCATTATTTACAAGATATACAAAACTGAACTGCTATACTGGTAACTAACACTATTTGTTTTTAATTTTTGCTGTCATTTGAGATGCACACACCACATCTGTGCTGACAGAAAGTAAGTTTGTCCCAATCACTGTCCCCATCCCTTATCAATAATACCCAGATGCTTTGCTGACTGTTTTTTTGCACATTAATGAATTTTTTAAATAGTAGAGTCTATTAATATTTAAATGGTCAGATACTTTTATTGCATTTCATGTTCTAAATGGGTTGCCATTCACAGAAAATTGGGGGTGGAAAGTTATAGGAATAGGTTTCTGCAACTTGTGCAATTTGCATAAGTGGTTAGAGGAATGAGAATCTGGAATACTTTATCTGTAATGACCCATGTTGTGTAATACCTTGGTCATCTTTAGACAAAGGGCTGATTAGGAATAAAAAATACATCTCCAGTCAAGTGCAAATACACTAAGTGAACATTTCTCAGAGCATGGAAAGCTATCCAGGAACTGTGTATATTAACCTGCTCTCAGTGGTAGATGTGGGAAAGAAAAAAAGGCATTTCAAATATGCAAGTGCAGGTGCCTGTGGTTCTGTTTTTTCCTTTAACTAAATGATTAAAATAGTTTAACTTTGTCTTTTAGAATCAAGGACATTGTGTGAAATGAATTGTGTGCATCTATTTTGCTTACTATGTAGGTTTGAAATATGCATTATAATACAAAATTTATGCTTGTGCTTGATATTGTGATACTTATTTCATTTATGCAGAAATTATAAAACAGCACTTTTAAGTGATTTGAATTACAGAGCCCTAAGTATATGTCATATTATTGGTCTTTTTCTTCATTTATTCTTTACAAGTGTTATTATTTACAAAATAGTTTTAAAACAAATATTACTATTACTGGAAACAACAAAAATATATCAGATATATTTGAGGTATCACAAATACTTTAGACATATGAGTTGTACATAAATACACATATGAAAAAATGTGTTCCTAAAGCATTAATATGAATGAGTTAGGATGGCTCAGACTAAAAATAGAAGTGCTTCTGAAGGGACCAGCATGCTAATAATTTTGGAAATAGATATGCCACTAGAGGTGGAGGAGATAGAAGAAGAAGAAGAAGAAGAAGAAGAAGAAGAAGAAGAAGAAGAAGAAGAAGAAGAAGAAGAAGAAGAAGAAGAAGAAGAAGAAGAAGAAGAAGAAGAAGAAGAAGAAGAAGAAGAAGAAGAAGAAAAGAAGAAGAAGGAGGAGGGGGAGGAGGAAGAGGAAGAGGAGGAGGAGGAGGAGGAGAAGAAGTTTAAGGAGGAGAAGAAGAAAGAGAAGAAGAAGAAAGAGAAGGAGAAGAAGAAGAAGAAGAGGAAGAAGAAGAAGGAGAAGAAGAAGGAGAAGAAAGAAGAAGAAGAAAGAGAAGAAGAAAGAGGAGAAGAAGGAGGAGAAGATGAAGGAGAAGGAGAAAGAGTAGAAGATGAGGAAGAGGAGGATGAAGAGGAGGAGGAAGGAAAGGAGGAGAGGGAATACGAGGAAAAGTAGTAGTAGTAGTAGGAGGAGGAGGAGGACGAAGAGGAAGAGGAAGAGAAGGAAGAGGAGGAGGAGGAAGGAAAAGGAAAAGTACATGCCATAGAGGCAAGCTGAGGGAGGGAATCTGCAAGATTTGTGTTGGGAAGGGTACATTGGTGGAGTGATGGGGATTTTATGAGTGAAACCCAATCATAATCAACTTTTTTTATTGTATATCTAACAATGATATTCTAAGATTTAAAAAAATAAAAATAAGTAGATAAAAAAACATCCTTCTGAAATAAGATAATCTGAAAAAAAACACAGCCCACTGTACGCTTACAAGAAAATTAATTGCCTAATGAATAAACTACAATATGTATTCGTAAACGGTACAATCAAAGTATACCAGGGAGTATAGAGATTAATTTTAAAAGCTGTGTGCAAAGGATAAAACCGAAAAATATATGTCAAGAAAAAAAATAATGAATGGGGTCTGGAGAGCTAGTACAGGGAGTAAGACTTTTGTTTTATGTACTACCCATCTGCTTTTATCCTGATCACCTACACTCCCATGAATGCCATTGGAGAGACCCTAAGCACATCTCTAAGAGACCCTAAGTAAAGAGTAAGCCCAGAACACTGCCCTATGTGACGCCAAACAACAGACAGACAGAAATCAATTAATATAACTATGCAGACTCTTTAATGGTAAAATTATATGTTAAAACTTTGTAAAATACAGGTTTAGGGAACTGTATTATGGAAACAAAACTAATTTAGAGACAATGAAGGCTAAGAGTAGAGGAAGTAGATACTTCTCTGTATAAAAACTGTAAACACTAATGTTCCTTTGGGAACAGTGCCAGCATCAGCCTTATTTAACATTTTTATATGTGATTCAGAGGAAAAGCAAAACATGGAATCTAAACGTTTTTAGAAGACTTTCCTGCACAATACAACCTCTTGTTGAGTTTAATGGTCAGGAATGTCCTATAATTTAGCATGTAAGAGAGAAATTTAATTTAATTCAGGACAGCTTATATTGAAAATTAAATCAAGATCCTACGTAGACAATTTAAAATTTGGAAATATCAGTTTTACATTGGTTACAAACTTGAAATTATTACAGTGTAATAACACCAACATCATTAAGTACCTCGAAAATGTATTATACTCTTTAGCATTAATGCTATATTTAAAGCCTATAAAGAAAAAGAAACCTTCAGATCTCCAAACAACTAACTTTTCCAGAAAAAAAATGCGGCTGGGAAGGAAGCCAGGGAGAAGGCTAGGAAGGGAGTGAACACTGATGAGATGATTGGTGTTGACATTGTGCACCTAAAACTCAACCATGGAGAACTTGCAATCCATTTACATTATTCAGCAAGAACAATAAGTTTAGTGTTTCATTTGGACACTATCACTTGTCTCCCCGTTGTTCATCGATTTACTCAAGCAGGCACCAGTAATATAATATCTCCATACATCCTGTCATGTGCTAGTGTGGCCCAAGGGCATCTGCTCGCTCCAGGAACATGAAGTTCCTAGACCATTCCATCAGGTCATGGGAATGAGGTCTATAATTGTTACTGGTTTTAGACAAAACAAATATGACAGGGGTAGCTTGCCAGGCTCTGCTGTGCTGGTGGTATACTCTTGTAGTAGCCTCTCATCTCATGCATTTACGGTTGAACCGCAACAGGAAAAATATGGAACGCTTCATGGATTTGCATATCATCCTTGTGCTCGTTTCGACTGCACATAAATTAAAATTGGAAAAAATACAGAGAAGATTAGCATGGCCCCGTGCAGGTTAGTGTTTAAAATAAATTAATATACGCACGTAATCTGCAAATCCCAGATTGATGTGAATTATTGTTGCAGATATATTTATTCTCATTTACCAAGTTATTGCAAGAATTTTGGATACTGTAAATTTCTGGACAACAAAATAATTTTAGGTTCAAGGTTATGACAGTATCTCCATCTGTAGTTCTCTAACTCCCTTCCCACTGTAATAGCACAAAATCACCACCTCACAGCAACTGATTGCCTTGTTTTCTTGTACTCAGTTTCCTTTACAGCAATAATTTCTATGATATTGCAGGCCAGTTATTGTACCTAGTTATGAATTTAATAGCATTTTCAATTTTTTGTCAAATCATCTCTCCCAATTATACAATTGCTTGTTTAGTTATTTGTATGAGGCCTTATTTCCAATCTTAACTATCAAATATAGCTCCTTTCTAGCAGAGTACCAAAATTCTGCCTAAGATACTTATAAACATATACCTTTTTGTTTGTGTCTGATAATACAGTGTGGGCTAAGCAACGGTTTTAAAGAATCTACACATCATAGGTTTTATACTAAATTATCACTTTCACATATTTGTTTACAGAAAGTAAATTTACTTGTTATTATATACAAAAAATAAAGTGCTCAACATAAGATCTCCACCCAGCAGATTAATCCAGTCTCCAGCCCGAAGATTAATCCAGTCTCCGGCCTGGCTTGTCAGAAACCCAGCCTACAAGGACCCACCATGCAGAGACCCGCCCTTCAAAGGGAGTATTTCAAGCACAGGAATGCTTGAGCCTAAGACACAGGTACACCCGGCAGAGCAGAAACCAGTTTTCCCCGTTGAACCCCCTGCATTCCATGGACCATGAGTGCAACTTCCGACCAGAGTCCACCATCCCAATGGAGACTCGGAGGAGCCCAGAGAAACCCCCCACATCTTGCTGGCAGCGATCTTCACAATCCACACTCTGCAGCAGGTAAGAACTCCACCCAGCAGATTAATTCAGTCTCCAGCCAGCAGATTAATCCAGTATCCAGCCTGGCTTGTCAGAAACCCAGCCTACAGGGACCCACCACTCAGAGACCCACCCTTCAGAGGAGAGTATTTCAAGCCCAGGAATGCTTGAGCCTAAGACACAGGTACACCCAGCAGAGCAGAAACCAGCTTTTCCTGTTTGGCACAGCAGCTATGCGGCCACCTGATTTACCTCCAAATTACTGTAAATATTCTACTGACCCCTCTGAGAGAGCCCCCACAAAGAAATGAGAATATAGCACCTGCATGGCAGAGCCTAGCAAGCTGTCCGATGAGTGTTCAATATGCCAAATCCAGTAACAGAAATGTGGTCAATTTCTGACCCGAAAGAGCCCTTAATATGGCAGCAGTAAGAAAGGCAAACAAGCAGTACCTGATAAAATTTCATGGCCATCCTAGGCTGCCAAAATGAAGAAGGACTAAAATGACTGTCTGTACTTTCAATGAACGTGCGCTGGTATCGGAAGCATATATTGAGGATCTGATGCTGCAAGCGCAAAAGATCAAGTACGACATCATTAGACTGACTGAGACGAGGAGGCGCCAGTTGCATCATGCTGTATTTGACAACGGAGAAGAATTGTTCCTTGGAACATGCAACAAAAAGAGGCATCGGTGGCGTTGGTGTTCTTGTCAACACGAACATGGCCATCAACATTGATTCATTTGAATGCCTAACAAACCGAATAGGATGGTTACACTTGAAGAGATGTGGCCCACTGCCAGCAATTTCTATCTTCACTGTCTAAGCACCAATATCCACATACAAAGAAGATGAAATTGAGAAATTCGACATGGAATTGGAGGAATTCTATAAAAAAAGATCACACCTTCTACAAGATCATAGTTAGTGATTTTAATGCCAAGATAGGACCAAGATGATCGGCCTAAGAACTCCACATCGGGACCCATGGCCTAGAATGGAACAAACAGGGTGAGAGTCTCTCTGAGTTCATCATGTCCACCAAGACCATTCATGGGAACTCACAGTTCCAGAAAGCTGAAGCGAAACGTTGAACATGGGAATCTCCTGGCGGACAGTTCCACAATGAAATTGACCACATCATCTTCAATCGACGGTTTTGTCTGACTGATGTAGCTGTCGTCCCCAAATTCCAAACAGGATCTGACCACCATCTCATTCGTGCAAAATTCTACTCTCCTGCAACAGGGAGAAAAGGATGCAAAGTTTAAGAAGAGAACTCCCATAATGACCACCAACTTGGAACTCTTTGGCACCATTGCAGCAACATGGGAAGATACCATCATTGACGACATTGATGAAGAATACAACTGACTGCTTCAGCACCTCCATGATTGTGCGAAGAATGCCGAGAGAGAGAAAGACACAAAAGAACGCCTGTCTTGAGAAACTCTCGAGCTCATTCGCCAACGTGGCAAGGCGCGAACCTCAGGAGACCAAATGCTAACGTCCAAACTTGCTAAATGGTGCAGAGAAGCAATAAAAGAAGACCTCAAAGACAGAAGAGCAGAAATACTGGAAGATGAAGCAGAAGCCGGGAAAAGCATACGCAACACCCGCCTGTCCTTGGCCAACTATAAGAGCAAGATGACTGCCCTCCGACATCCTGATGGATCTATCACATCGTCCAGAAAGGCAATGGAGATGATTATCCATGACTTCTACTTAATCTCTTTGATATACACATCCACCTGCCCACATACCAAATTCCACAGGATGGATATGTCATTCCCAACGTTCTCCCTTCTGAAATCCTACATGACATCTCGCCAGTAAAGAAGTGAAAAGCACCAGGCCCAGACAAAGTCAGACCCGAACACCTGAAGAAACTGTCGTCAGTACTCATCAATACACTAGTTTGGCTCTTCACATGCTACCTGTCCGAATGCAAGGTGCCCTCCCAATGGAAAACCAGCAGGACAGTTCTACTGTTCAAGAAGGGAGACATCCACGACATCGGCAACTATCGCCCCATCTGCCTGTTGTCTGTCATCTACAAGCTGTTTACACTAGTCATCCTGAACAGGATTGGCAGAACACTAGATGAAGGACAACTATGCGAGCAAGCAGGCTTTCGGAAAGGATTCAGCACAGTCGACCATATCCACACAGTAACCAAGCTCATCGAGGTTTGTAGGGGAGTACAATATGCTGCTCTGTCTCACGTTCATTGATTTACAGAAAGCCTTTGATTCTGTGGAGACTGAAGCAGTCATCGAAGCCCTAGCCAAACAGGGTGTTCAAACCCAATACATCAAGATCCTTCGTGAGCTGTATTACGGATTCACCACCAGGATCTCACCATTCTACAAAGAAGTGATCATTAATGTGAAAAGAGGGGTTTGACAGGGTGATGCCATTTCACCAAAACTCTTCAGTGCCACCCTCGAGAACATCATGCAACAATTAGAATGGGAAGGAATGGAAGTGAAGATAGATGGTGGGCAACTACACCACCTCCACTTCACTGATGACATCGTTCTAATAACCCCAAACATTAGCCTAGCGGCACAAATGCTGGCTGACTTTGACCGAGAATGTGGAAAGATAGGTCTTCAGCTGAATCTAAAGAAAACAATGTTTATGAAGAATGAACTAGTTCCTGAGGCCCCATTCACTCTCAATGGAACAAACATAGCTGAATGCAGCAGTTATGTATACCTAGGTCCAGAAATCAACATGATGAATGACCTAAAACCTGAGCTGCACAGGAGAAAGAGAGTGGCATGGAATGCCTTCAAAGGCATCGAAGAAATAGCTAAAAAGGACAATGATCCTCCGGCTCCGGACACTCTCTTTGACTCCACCGTTCTCCCTGCATTAACATATGCCTCAGAGACCTGCGCCCTACGAATGCAGGATGAGAATGCTATTCGGGTCTCCCAGAGAGGAATCGAAAAGAGCTATTCTTGTAATATCACACCTCACTCAGGTGAGAGAAGGCATCCAGAATTCCGACCTCCGTCGCCTTTCCAGAATCAGGGAGGCTGTCTCGTTTGCCAAGGCATCGAAAATCAGATGGGCTGGACATGTAATGTGATTTGGGGACAACTGCTGGACTAGAGCCGTTAATGACTGGATCCCACGGGATGTCAAAAGATCATGTGGCTGCCCACCTACACGATGGTCAGACTTTTTTGTCAAGACCCTGAAGGAATGGTTTGAGGCTCTTCATATTCCTGAATCAACCAGATGCCATTGGGCTACATTGGCACATGATAGGGTCCAATGGAAATGTTACTGTCGTCCGCTCGAGCAAATCGATGAATAACAGGATTCAAGTGATCAAGTGATATACAAAAATAATAAAATACATTTTTTCAAGAGAATCAAAAACTCAAATATAGATAGGTGTAACAGATCAGATATAAATATTAATGAAACATAGTTTCCTAAGAAAAATGTGTTTTGAGAATCATAGTATTTCATTTAATGCATTTATCTGGTCAATAAAAATTAATGAATTTTAGTTAAAATTCACCAGGGAGCAAGGGTGTAAGCATGGCAACTAAAGGAGTGCAGACTTTTTGTGGAGCTCTCAGAGGCTGAACATGCAACCCCACACCACAACCCTTGATCACTACAGCAAACGGAAGGTGTCAATGGTAGAAAATTATATAAGATGAACAACTCCAATAACAAATTATAAGAAAATTGGTTTTGTACAAGTATCAAAGAAGAAACAAAAACCTTCAGGAGGAGGTGTGGAGTGATAATACAGCAGGTGTCAGTTGGGACAGGGATGCCTGTTGCTGTACAGCACAGGGTCACAAAGGAAGCAAAGGTGACATTGTGCGATTCAGGAGCTCGCAGGATTGTTGCAAAAACTGTTAGGAAAACAGAAGTGGTTTTCTGTCTCAGGAGACACTCACAGACATGGGGCAGAGCTGCTACTTGCTCTCCCTGTGCCCAGCGGCTCACGAGGGGCCCAGGAAGGATGGCAACAAGCCAGATGAACCCCCAGTCCATGAGGGCCTCCATTTTCCACATCTGGTCTTCCCTCTCCTCAGAACTCCACCCAGCAGACCAGCCTATCACAGCCCAGCTCAGCGGCCACAAGCAGCTGCACTGTTCATCAATAAATGCTGGACTTACAAGAGTATGCTCCCTGCACGGCAGAGCCTGGCAAGCTACCCGTGTTGTAGTTGATATGCCAAATGCCAGTAACAATTATAGACCGCATTCCGAATGGATTGAGGCTCTTTATGTTCCTGGAGCAAGCAGATGCCCTTGGGCCCTACTAGCATGAGACAGGACATATGGAGATGTTACTGGGGCCCGCTCGAGCAAATCAATTATGAACGGGAAGACAGTGACAGTGATAGTTAAAATTATAAATGTTAATTTTTACCTAGATCTCCTAGAATGTCTAATAAATCAATTTGATTTTGCATTTAAAAACTGATTTTAAAGACAAGTTAACCTGCTTTTAGGTTATTTAATTTCAGAATAACAAGATCATCCATAACAAATCAATTTTAGTAATTGAATTACCAAAAAACATTTTAATAATAGTGTTTCAAAACTATTTAAAATAGATCCCATTGCCTTTCTAATTGTCTATTAAATAATTGCAATGCCTGCTTGATATTGTTTTATTATGGATTGGATCTGTTAGACAAGAACTCTTTCTTTCTTGTTCAGTATATTATCCCTAATGACTTGAACAGTTCTTTAAACATAATAAATTACTCTTGATTTAGTAAATATAATCAAGTAGGGAGATATGTTTTTATTCTCTTTGGAGATACAATTTAAATAGATATTGCTGTAGGACAACTCAGAGTAGTTAAACATCTCAAGTATATCAAATACAAAGAAGCATATAATTTATGCTGAATAATAATTATTGCAGTTATATTTTTCAAGCAGATAATATCAGATAAAAATATTTCTGTGGGGTTTAAAAGAAGAAAGTAATAAGTAAACTGCTCAATTCACTTTCCACTTTTCAAAGAAATACCAATTACATCGTAGGCCAGTCCTTTTTGAAAAAAATCAGTTTGCTTTACTAAATCACCAGAAGATATTAATATTTTAGACTGTAAATTATGTCGTTGAGATCAAAGAAAGTCTAGGGAAAAAGTCATAAATTGTAACTCCTATAAATTCCATGTTCTATATCAAGTCTCAGTTCTAAATTATCAGATAAGTGATATTCCTAAATATATCAAATTAATAAATTAGCAATAATATTAATACATATCAAAACATATATAACATATATAAAAAAGAAGATACCAGTAATCAGGAATTTTAGTATTTTCTCAGAGACCTTTTTTCCCCCTCATTCATTATGTATATCACATATATCTTGCTACAACCACTTTTATTCCTGGTTCTGAGGTCACACATGGAAAGGCTCAGGTAACCATATGGGGCACTAGAGATCAAGATCAAGTAAACCATATGCAGTGCAATGCCCTACAAGCTGTACTATCTACCAAGTCCATACAGTCACTTTGTCATTGTTTTATGGTCACAACTGTCAGTGCTCATGGTCTTCTCTCAGAAATCACTTTTGGCCTGCTCGGGAAACATATAGTATGCCAGGGCTAGAACCTGGGTCTGCCTTGTGCCTAGCAAGTGCCCTATTATTGCACTGTTACCCCAGTCCCCTTACAGACATTTTGGTTTCTCAGATATTGACTATTTTAAGAAGAAATTGAAAGTGGCTCAATGTGATTTTTGTTTCAATTTGAGAGAAGATCTTCAAAGGTGAGTTACTTTCAGAATCAGCGGTACAGAGGTCCATTAAAATGTTTTTAGAATGGGGTCTCCAAGATAGTTTAGCAATCTGAAGAACATATTTTTTCAGGCAGAAGGCTCAGATTTAATCCCAAGCACTACCTGGGCAACCCTCAGTCTCAGAATGGGGAGCAGATTTGAGTATCATGGGGTGTTTCCCAAATAAGAAAGAACAACACTATGATAATGGACATAAGTCATTATATACATGGCATTTATCCAAAATTACAAATGCACCAGCACCAGCAATAAACTCTGGAGCCTGTTACATTATAATATGAAAATTATGCTTGATAATTTAAAAATATGACTAACATTAATGGAAGATATAGATGGTGGCAAAATCAATGTGTGGTCAGAGGGAATAAGCAGAAAATCTCTATATACTTTAATTTTCCTGTAAATATGAAGCTTATCTGGAGTATATGAGTTTCTACAAACCATCACCATAAACATAACAATATAATAAGAAAATTAACCTTAAAAATGAATCATTGGAATTCTCACAAGTACATTTGTTAAAGATCCATTTTGTTGTATTGTCTGTCATTAGACCTAATTATCAGACTCCGGAAAATAACATCATTGGCAAATTTGTCAAAATGAACTCAGAATATAAGAACAAAGTCTATCACAAATAGCAATAAGCAGAGATATGATCATCAGTCTCAGCAAAAGCACACCAATTAATGCTTTACCTTTACTGTAAATCTCAGAAGATTTATGACTTAAAAAATATTTGAAAGTGTGTTGATGTGAATTTTCTGCATCTACATATTTAATATTTTATATTATCTGTCCACATGCATAGATACACACATATATACATATATGTAATTGTTTATACATTTATGCACATGTAATAAATGCATGCCTCCAAGCACTCAATATTTGCATGTGTTTAATAAATTTCAGTATGCAAATATATCTACATATGCTTAGATACAGACATTCACACCACTGCAGAAAGAAATTACTTTACTAAATATATCTCTGTGCTTATTTTTTTCAGCCTCACAGTGTCCAGTAATTTCTCAATTTGTGATTCTGAGAAGACCTCAGAGTTCATAGACCCAGAACTGGCTGGCCTGGAATTCTTGATGGCTGCCATCTCTTTAGAGATAAGGTATAAGCAGTGAAGTTAGGATATTTGCATAGTTTGCCGAGGCTGTGGGGTCTGGGTGTGTCTGCCCGGGCTTCAGCAAGGACTATAACTTGCCATTCACCTTGGAAGATGCCCCAGAATTATGAGTCCAAAGACTGCTGTGCCATGAGTTTTAGAAGCTTGACTTGAGTCTCTTCCATGGTTATTTGTAAGTCTTGTAAACCGAGGCCATTGTTTACTAGGTAGCAGCCATGGACTGTGACTGTCAGTTATTTTTAATGATTTTCCCCAAAGAAATTACTTCTTTCTCATCTTCAGTGAGGCTTAATTGGTTTAATTTTCCATAATAAGTGTGAATAACTGAGATCTGAAATCAATTTATTTAAAAAATGATTGTCCTGGTGTGAGTAAACAAAGCTGAACACATTGCTTCATGAATGGGCAGGAGGTAAGGAAGAGGCCGCAGCAGCTCAGGGAAGCCTGGCGGGTTCAACAGAAGCCCCTGATCTTAAGTAATGTTAACAAAGAACATCCACCGGGTTCCTAGTTCTGGGGATTCTGAATTGGTCCTAGTTCGGAAGGGCGGGGAATGGAAAGGGGCAGAGTCAAGGGCCACTTGAGCAAAACTGTTGTGACTAAGCAGCAAACAAGGCATCTACATGGCTGAGCACTAGAATTTTGAATTTCAAGATGGAAATTAGACTACAAAAACTTAATAAATGACAACACGGAAGAGGCAGGTGTTAAAGGAAACAAATACAACATGCAACACAGCTTTATAACACCAAGTGTGCGATCAATATGGTGAACCTATCTTTAGTTCCTCAAGGTCTAAGCCAAATATGTAAGCTCCTTTTCTATCCAGTACATTATTCTTACTCAGTAAGTTATGGTGATAAGATACCCTTGAGAAATAGCTTCTCCATTTCCTTTTCAGTTAAAGACTGCAGATATATATGGTAAAATCAAAAAGAAAACAAAAACCTTGAAACCTTGAGGGTCTTAGCACTTCTCTTTCCCCAGTACACATTGACGGGTCTTCATCTATTTGTACGACAGATTCATATTTTGGTCACAGTCTGAAATCTATTCATAAACTCCCCACATCCTAGTAGATAATTGGGTCAGGGTGAATTCCATGTTTACTTAAAACATTTTCTAATGATCTGTAAAGAATTTTAGTGTCTATGAAGAGGCCACATAAAGATTGTATGACTTCAGGGACACATTTTATATGAGTTTTATAATAAGGTAGTATAACAAAGCTACCCGCACGGCAAAGCCTGGCAAGCTACCCGTGTCGTATTGATATGCCAGATACCAGTAACAATTATAGACCTCATTCCCATGACCTGATGGAATGGTTTGAGGCTCTTTATGTTCCTGGAGCAAGAAGCTGCTCTTGGGCTCTACTAGCATGAGACAGGACATATGGAGATGTTACTGGTGCGCCGAGCAAATCTATGATGAACTGGAAGACAGTGTTACAGTGAATAAGGTAATGCTGGAATGTTAAAGAAATTGAGATATGATTTTTCTGTTGTATTCTGAAAGACATTGTGTAAAGTTGGCATAATTTTTTCTTACACAAAACTGGTAAACCAAAGAGGGATAAGAGAAACAGTACAGGTTAAAAGCACATATTTTGTATACAACCAGCAACATATTTGGTTCCCTGAGCACTACCAAGAGCAGTACTTGAACAGTCAGGAGTAAGTTGTAAGCATTGGTGGGAATAGCACTGAACCAAAGTAAATAAATAAATGATTTTAATACTTGAGATTTCAGTCTATTTACCTTTCTTTAAATGCTTTATTTTGTATTATTTTTATGTTTGGAATTATTTTATGTTTCATTTTATTAAAATAAATTTAATAGTATTTCTGGCATACTAAAAGTCTATGTGTTCTTGGTAACTTATGGCAATCATCCATAAGAAAACCAGTATAAAATATGTTTCATTTTCTTTGACAATTTATGAGGTAAGTAATGATTTTTAATTGAAGTAATATTGAATACATTGACTGATTTTAAGTTACATTGCAAAATAATTAAAAATAATTTATAAAATTAAAACATTTTAATACATGTATATATTATATGAACTTTATTGTTTTTTAGCTTTTTTGACATCTAGCATGATTAAAATGTACAAAAGTTCAGTCATTCTTAATTAATTCTCCTGACTCTTCACACAGTATATCGTTGAATGAAATCTATTTCTACATTAGTGATTGTTTCTGTCAATCGGATTTTGCCTTTTCTATTCATTCTTACACTGCTTTGGAAATTATATAGTACTTTATGTTTTACTTATATAAATTATAGCATCTCTTTGAGTTTTATCATTTTTTTGGATAACCTTCCATATCCAATCCATCAACAGATCTAGTATTCTTATCTTCATAGAGAGTGTATTATTATTTTTCCTTCTCTTATGATTCAATTGTGGCAACTGAATCGTCTCAGACACTTTTGGAGACTCCCTATTAGTACCCTGTGTTCATTTTTATTCTCAGCAGTCAAATATATATTAATTCAGCTAACATCTAAGAATCCCAATCTCTAAACAATAGTCATGTTCATTTCTGTGAGTGTGTGTGTGAGAGAGAGAGAGAAAGTGAGAGAGAAAGAAACAGAGAAAGACAGAGACAGAGACAGACAGAGAGACAGAGAGACCAAGAATAGAAAATAGCCTGCCACAGAGACTTCGGGTTGGAGGCACTGGCGGAGGAAACTAAGTACATAGTTGGTGGGAAATATACACTCATGGAGGGATTGGTGTTGAAACATTGTATGCCTGAAAGCTGTCATATATAGTTCTGTGACTGTGTTTCTCATGGTGATTCAATAAAAAATAAAATTTAGAAAATAAAATAATATTAAATAAAAGTAGTATGTGCAATTCTCAATCTCTGAGATTGAGAATTGCACATACTAATTGCAACAATTCTTTTTTTGGGGGAATACCATGTCTATCATGTTATTGTCTTGGCTTCTCTAAAAATTTACCATACAATTTTTATTCCCTCCACGAACAATAACATATTCAGTCAGGTCATTTGGCCTCTCAACACTATGCTCTCCCTGATACTGTCTTTCTTATATTTATCTTTCTTGAGCTCTTTTATTGTCTAATTTATTCCAGCTGATACATCAGTTAACCTTCAGCAGAGAGTCTCTTCCAATTTATCCTTAATATAACATCAGCGACCAACCCATTTTAGTTTACTACATCGCTTTTATGAGTTTCTCAACACTTATCATAGGCTACAATTTCTCAGGTTTTGCTCTAAGTTATTATTTAAACACCACTGACTATAGTGCTAGTTCCTTAGAGAATGTTGGGTCCCTGGTAGCACATAGAGTTGTAAATTATAGACAATTATGTTGAAAAATATGCACATGACCTTGTATAACCAATTGAATATTTAACAGTTTGTCTGCCTAATTAGGGAGAAATAAAATTATTTGGAACCATTAAACATGTCTCAATAAATACAATAGTGTTGAATAATTTAGGAATGTCTTTGATGAAAATGGAATTAAATAAGAAGTCATAAAATTAAAAAAGGTAATTTTTTCTTCTTTGCTAATAGCTTAAAGTGCCCAGGGCTTACTTCTGGATCTATGGATCTCTCTTGATAGATCACATAGAGTTTTGGGAATCAAAGCTGATTCAGAAACTTGTCAGGCAAGAGTCCTACCCTTTGTACTATCTATCCAGTCCAAAGAAGGAATTCTATAAAATTTGTAAATATTGGAAACAGAAATTCTAACTTTGAAACCATAGGATATAAAAAGTAAAGGAGGTATACTAAAGATGAATTAGGTTAATATAAGTGAAAATATAATAAACATAAATAATAAAAGTGAGAAGTTGCAGTTTTCAAAACCTGTATTCAGAATAAATTTTGACAATCAATTATTTTATTTTTGACTTTTAAGAAAAATAGAAGAAATTAAAACCTGTTTTAAAACAACTATACTAAGTGAAATAAGTCAGAAAAGAACGACAATTACCAGGCAATTTTACCCATGTGGTTTATAAAGAAACAAAGCAAGGAAATAGAAAAATACCAACAGACACAAATCTTTAGACTCTTACAGCAAAATTTAAATCACTAAATGTTGGGGTGTTTAGGAAGAGCACAAAGGTTCCTGTTCACCTTGGTGGAGGAATATTAAGATTTTGGTATTAAGTGTTATAGTGTCACATTGCATCTCTGAATAAAAACATTTATATTAATGCAAACTCGTGTTGCCTCAATAGAAAAGAAATTAAATTAAAAAATAAACATGTATATGATAAAATGAAGTTGAGCCCAAAATGAGAAAAAATAGGGTGAACAGAAGAACAACCATTGATATGAAAACCGTTCTAACAATGGAGAAAACAAATGCAAGACAAAAGGTTTTTTTTAGAAAACAAATGAAAATTAAACCACCAAAGTTAACACAAAAATATATAGATCACAGACATGGGGCAAGCTGCTACCAGCTCTCCCTGTGCCCACCCGCTCATGAGGCACCCAGGAGGGATGGCGGGTTCTAGCCCTGGCTCGCCACCCTAGCAGAGCCTCACAACAAGCCAGACGACCCCCCACTCCATGAGGGTCTTCATTTTCCACGTCCGACTTCCCCTGATCAGAACTCCACCCAGAAGACCACCCTATCACAGCCCAGCTCTCACGGCCGCAAGCATCAATAAATGCTGGATTTAGAGATGACTACAAGAGTATGCCACCTGCACGGCAGAGCCTGCAAGCTACCCGTGGTCGTATTTGATATGCCAAATACCAGTAACAATTATAGACCTCATTCCCATGATCTGATGGAATAGTTTGGAGCTCTTTTATGTTCCTGGAGCTAGTAGGTGCCTTTGGGCTCTACATGCATGAGACAGGACATATGGAGATGTTACTGGTGCCCGCTAGAGCAAATCGATGATGAATGGGAAGACAGTGACAGTGATAACTAAAAACTTTTCATATGTTTATAAAAGTTAACAGAGGCAATATAAATAATTTTATATGAACAAATAGAATATGGACTAAATAGACACATTTTCAAGTTATAAACTACCAACAAGATCTCATCAAAGAATAGATACTCTGAAGCATTAATCTCCATTAGTTAATTTTGCATCTAAATTTCAGAACCTTTTATCAATCAGAAGTCTCTTTAAAATAATTTCTTAGGGCCGGAGTGATGACCCAGCGGGAAGGGCGTTTGCCTTGTACACAGCCCACCCATGCCGGCCCGGGTTTGATTCCCGACATCCCATATGGTCCCCCGAGCACCGCCAGGAGTAATTCCTGAGTGCAGAGTCAAGAGAAACCCCTGAGCATTGCTGGGTGTGACCTAAAAAAGCAAATAAATAAATAAATAAATAAATAAATAAATAAATAAATAAATAAATAAATAAAAGAATTTCTTAAATCATTAAGATATAAAATAAGTAAATACATATAATGATAGTATATTAAGTAATTAGATATTTATTGTAAAAAATCGGATTACATTATTATGGAATTGGAGCCTACCTATTATATGGCATACACAATACAGAGCCTTGGTAATACAAGATATAATTAAATCAAAATCTTAAAACTGAAGAGGCTGCTGATTTATATTTTATTCTGGGTCAGAAGGACTGAAACTAATATTACCAATGACAAGCAGGGAGGGAAGAAAGGGCAGGAAAATATGGAATTCTTTATTTTTCCAGTTTATCATTCTATTTGGACCTTAGAAAGATAGGGAGGTGTCTACTCACATTCAGTAATGTGAATCACTTTGCTAAAGCCATCAATGTAGATGTTTAATTTGACGAGAAAGACCTTCAAAGACTTACCCACAAATAATATCTGGTCAAACATTTGTGACTTAGTGATCCAATCAGTTTGATGCATCAATATTACCAATCACACCATTATAAATTCAGATAAATAATCAAAAAAGTTAAGTACAAAGTATAAAGTTAGAAATATAAATAGTAAAGCCTCCTTTTACAAAAAAAAAAGATAAATGGACATCTGAAAGTGTCAATAGAGGGACATAGAATCCAAAAGTTTTAATTTAAACCTCAAACAAATGTGTTTACAGGAAATTTGATAAAAAGAGCTAGGCCGTGAAAACTCAATAGACAATGAGTCCTTTGTGAATCAAAGTATCAGAGCAGACCAAAAAAGTATTTTACTTAGAACTGTAACTGAAAAAATTGGTCGTGAACAAATGTAAGCTTCTCAATCTTTGTATTATCAGAGGAAAAAGTGCTAATTTTCATTTTCTTGAGGCAAGAGTTATGATTGTTCATACTTGACGACTTTATTCTTTACTTACAACATGAGGAAAGTGCCATCTTCTAAAATAGAGACAATTTTTGCAAGAGTTTCCCTTGTGAATAACTGATTTGCAACATTTCCATGAATGAGCAATTGTGCAGTGGAATCAACATGGCATAAGTACTGGAATCAATTGTGAACTTCTAGATAACCGCTTTTGACGGCTGCTTGTTTTACAGAGTAAGTGGATGGACTTTTTTTAAAGATGAAATGCCAATCAGTTTCTTATCATCGACAGTCAAAGGAAGGGCTGTCAGTCAGACGCTAATGATACCAGTTAGGCTCTCTTTGTTTCCTCGGCCATGCTTCTCTTCTTCCACTGAATGATGTTAGACCAATGTCTCTCTTCTTTCAAAAAATGCATTAGTTCATTTTTATTAATTTTATTTGCTCATTTTATTATTGTTTATTTACTCATTTTATTCATTACTATCACTTATCATTATTATCATTGATTTACTCATTGTATTCATTATTTAGTTCATTTTATTTATTATTTCTATATAATTAGAAAAAATGGATACAGGAAAGGAAATATTAAAATAATCAAAATATCAAGTAATCAGAGCATCTACAGAAATAATTTATTTCATGTGAATCTTAAAGGACAGAAGAGAAAGAGTTGAAAGCTAATAGATTTTAATTGTTTTATGAGTTTGTTTAAATTTAAATAAAGTGCAACTTTAGTCTGTCAATATAACAGTTTTATCTAATTTGCAAAATGTTCCATATCAGAATAAATGAAATTTAAAAAAAATCACATGTTTTCTATGTTCTAGGTAATGTACCAGAATCTAACAGTCCTAAGATAAAAAGAATGGGCTCATATTCTAGAAATGCTCACTAGCAAATAAAATGTTGTGATTATGAAGAGATAAAAAGCAGAGAACTATACAATACCCAGTAATTCAATCAGAAATGAATAATTAATTTTTATACAGGTTTTATCAGAAACAAATAACTAACTTCTTTTTGCTATATAGATACAAAGTAAAATAAAAGAAAAATTTCTAATGTGTTACTCACATCACTATATATATATATATATATATATATGTGTGTGTGTGTAATTATGAAGGTGATAATCTAAGAATTAGAGAGATATATTTACATTCTGAGTCAATATACATTACAAACATTTAATTAACTAAGAATTTAAAATATATTTTAGTCATTAAGCAAAGTTTATGAAGTCAAAAAACTTGCACATAATTTAATGAAATAAAATTTTTAAGCTCATTTTGTTGGTAGTACAATGTAAAATGGATACTCCTTTCTTAAATAATTAAGTGAAAGTTACCATAACACCTAATTCATGTTGTAATTTATCTATATTAAAATATCTAAGCTATCATTTATAACACTTCTCGTAATCCTTTCTATATTTTAAGTATAAATTGAATCGCTTTATTGATATTATTAACCAAAGTGTCTGAAATTTTACTTAATCAATGTTAGTAATTGAATCATTTCTTTGTATATATACAACATATGCTACAAAATTATTTTAAATAATATCAGTGCAAATGGTATTGAAATATTTTTACAAAAAATTAGTGCACCATGTTTTACAGAGTAGTTTCTATGTACTTAATGCAAGAAAGTGGCAGAGGGACATTTGATTGGGGGTAATTTTCTATCCATCACCTTTAGTATAAACTTTCACCTGATCTTAGATAGTCATTATATAAAGTAATTTATTTTTATCAATTTTTTTAACATTTACCATTTTATTGAGGTATCAGAATATATAATAATGTTAATTATACTACTCATCTTTTTTTTTTTTTTTTTACTTTTTGGGTCACACCCAGCAATTCTCAGGGCTTACTCTTGGCTCTGCATGCAAGAATTACTCCTGGCGTTTCAGGGGGACCATATGGGTTGCCGGGATTGAACCCGGGTTGGCAGCTTGCAAGGTTTCACCCAACAGATACACGGGGAAAATCTGCTACTGGCTCTTCCTGTGCTCAGCAGATCATGGGGCATCAGGAGAGAAGGTGGGTTCCAGCTATGGCCAGCCATCCCAACAGAGCCTTGCAAGAAGCCCAAGGAAACCCCACATCATGAGCCTTTTTCAATGCCCAGACTCCACAGTTCATCAGAGCTCCACAGGAGAAAAGCCAATCTCTCCAGGAGCAGATGTCCTTGGGCTACACTAGCACTCTATAGGACATATGGAAATGTTACTGGTGTCTGCTCAGGCAAATCGATGAAAAACAGCAAGAGAAGTGATATAAGTGAAGTTATACTACTCATGCAAATGCCATTCCAATGCCACATCAATAATTGTAGTAAGTAACTACTTAAGCATGTATTCTTAGGCACTCTTCTATCTACTCTGCCCTTCCAAGTCAGTTTAGTAAGTTAAATTAGTTCAATAGAGGAAATCTTCCAGATTGATGGTTTTGCTATTTGTGGTCCCTTGAATATGTTTTGTTATATCTTACAAATGTGAGTTTTTTTGTTAAAAATTTTGTGGAAAGTGAGAAAAGAAGAAAAAGAAGAAGAGGAAGAAGAAAAAGAGGAAGAAGAAAATAAAAAAGATAAAGAAAGAGATAAAGAAAGAAAGAGATAAGAAAGAAAGAAAGAAAGAAAGAAAGAAAGAAAGAAAGAAAGAAAGAAAGAAAGAAAGAAAGAAAGAAAGAAAGAAAGAAAGAAAGAAAGAAAGAAAGAAAGAAAGAAAGAAAGAAAGAAAGAAAGAGAGAGAAAGAAAGAGAGAAAGAAAGAAAGAAAGAAAGAAAGAAAGAAAGAAGGAAAGAAGGAAAGAAAGAAAGGAGGAAGGAAAGAAAGAAGGAAAGAAAGAAGGAAGGGAAGAAGAAAAAGAAAAAAGGAAAGAAAGAAAGTGCCTGCTATAGAAGTACCTTGGAGACAGGGGAGGGAATCTGGAGACATCAGTGCTGTGCAATGCACATAGGTGGAGGAATATGTGCCGGAACAACATACGACTGAAACCCAATCACGGACAGCTTTATATACCTCCAGTCATATAATGAAATTTAAAAAAGATAATCACTGTCACTGTCTGTCTTCCCCGTTCATCATTGATTTGCTCGAGCGGGCCCCAGTAACATCTCCATATGTCCTGTTTCATGTTAGTAGAGCCCAAGGCATCTGCTTGCTCCAGGAACAAAAAAGAGCCTCAATCCATTCCGGAATGAGGTCTATAATTGTTACTGGTATTTGGCATATATATCAAATACAACACGGGTAGCTTGCCAGGCTCTGCTGTGCAGGTAGCATATTAAAAAAAAGATAATATAAAAGGAAAAAAAGTTGTGGAACTATTTATACATAGACATATAGAAAAATAAAGCTAAGTTCCTAAAATTCAACAAAAATGTACATGAATTGGTGAATTAGAAAATCTTTTTTCAAAACTTTATATATTTCTCTTTTTATAATTATAAATAAAAATAATGGTATGAATAACTATATGCCAATACATTTTAAATATCAATATAGTAAGTATGAACAGAAGAGATTTTAAGATTTTAATGGAATCTGAATAGACATATGTGATTTTTATCCTGAAAAGTTCTTATGTTAGAAAATATTATATGATACTGCACACAGATTTATCCTAGAGGGTAAAACACTTTATGTATGAGGTCAATGTGGCATGATTGTGGAAGGAAGAGTACTGGAACAATGTACAAATGAGACCCAATTATGAACATCTTGGTAATTGTATATCTCATGGCGGCATAATAAAAACATTTTAAAATTTAAAAAGTGTCATGATTGCCAGCACCACTTGTGATACCCTAAGCTCAAGCAGAAATAATTTCTGCATAGAGAGTAGAGTTAACCCTAAATACTGCCAGAACTTATAAAAGCTATAATATAGATAATGTGAAAGAATCCAAGTTAGTAAAAATTTGTAATGAAAATTTGTATAGATATTAAAACATCACTTAAATAGACGATGGACACTCAATATAAATGAAACATTAATTCCATTTGGAAAAAGTATAAAACCTTTAGCACACCAGAAATAACCAGAACTTTCTTTCTTCAATGAGGTCAACTCCAAGCACCATGTGTTAATGCCATACCGGATGGCAAAGTGCTGAGAAATTTGTTTTTAAAGGTGTTCCTTTCAATTTTTTAAAACAAATATTTTGCTGAAACACCATGACTTACAAAGTTACTCAGAGTTAATTTTCAGATGATGTTTTAGCTTAATGCTTATTGCAAAAATTGGTTTCAAGGCCATGGATTCTTCTAAGCTGTTTCCTGTCCATGAATCTCTGTATCACTTGTATCACTAGTCTTCCAGTTGTTCATCGATTTGCTCGAGCAGGCACCAGTAACATCTCCATACGTCCTGTTATGTGCTAGTGTAACCCAAGGGCATCTGCTCACTCAAGACAAAGAGCCTCAAACCATTCCTTCAGGTCATGGGAATGAGGTCTATGTTGTTACTTGTTTTTGGCTATCAAATATGACACGGGAAGCTTGCCAGGCTCTGCCGCGCGGGTGGTATACTCTCAGTAGTAGGCTCTCAGTGCATTGAATCTCTGTAATGCTCTTTCAAATCTGTGTCATAATTTAGCTGGATAGAGTATTTGTGTTGTTTATTTCATGATGTTTCATCTGTTTATTTGTTTTTAACTATAATCCACCATCCTCTTCTGGCTCACCAAGTCTTATTTAACAGATTTGCTGTGAATCTTATTCTTTTTTGGTTTTCCCATGTAAGTTTCTTTTTGATCATGCTGCTTTCAAAACTTTGTAATCGCCTTTTGTCATGCTGATTACAGTGTGATTTAGAGGTTTTCTGTTTGGGTCTATACTCACTTGGATACGTTGGCCTCTTGGATGCCAGTGCCTGAACTCTTCAACTTTAGGAAATTCTTATCTATGATGTCTTTAATTAGTAGTTTTTGTTTCTGTTTTAATCGGACTTGCCTCCAGTTCTCAAAGGACTGTTTTGTTCCTTGGAATTAATCCCATAGTTCTCTGGGGAATGTTCATTTGTTTTCAAAAGTATTTTTTCTCTTTTCTGTTGATCTTTCTGAGTTTTTCTGCATCTCATTTTGAAGATTACTGAACTTTTTGTCAGGCACTATATGCTATTATTTTTCTGCTCTACCTCTACCTAGATTTTTATATCATCTCCATACTTGTCATTTGTCACTTTGTTTTCAGCTTTATATTCATACCTGGCAACACTCAGGGGTTTTCCTGACTCAGGAATCCTGCTTTCAGGATTCTGCACTCCACGTGGTCCTCAGAGGACCTTCGAAATGCCCAGGATCAAACCTGGGTGGGCCATGTGAAGGCAAGCATATACCAACTACACTATCGCTCCAGTCCCTGTCATTTCGGATTCTACTTTTCTCATTGGTGCTCTCGCTCTCTCATTGTCTTGTGCTTTCTTGACTACCTGCCCCATCATTTTTTAGCTCATGAAACATCCTCAACATGATGTCACTAAAGTCATTCTCTTAGAGTTTACAGAGCTGGTGATACAGATAGAGCTCTCTGTGTTATATTTTTACTCATTGAGTTTGGTGAGTTTCTTAGTGCAATTGTATTTTCTGTACTTCTTCTGTGCTCAGGGTGAACCATTGTTGTTAGTGCCCTCAGTATTGTCTCTGGGAAATAAGGCCCTTCTGTCTTCCTCCAGTGAAGAGGTGATATTCTCCCAGTGAATGTAAGTGTGAGCAGTGTGAAGTGTGATGAGTAAAGCTGTCATACAGCCACATAAGTGGCTAAGGAAATGTGGAAGTGCACCAGCTGGAATGACTGGTATAGGGATAGCTGAAGGGTTCTGAAACTCACCTGAGAGAGGTGTTCACTTCCATTTTCCAGGAAGGGCCTGGGGATATCCGCCCAAAAGTCAGTCTCAGGTAGAGTCATTCTATTTTACTCATTTGTTTCAGTATTGCCCGAGGCTAGTGATCACAAAGGGTCGCAACTCCCACAAAGTGTTGAGTAACAGAAACTGTTTCTATAAGGTCCCTGATAGATCTCAAACAAGAACTCTCATTTGGTGATCCACAGGACACCAAATACTTCAACATTTGATGCAATATCCCCCACCAAATAATGCCAAATAATCCGTTAGTATAAGAAGGATAGGATAGAGGAAGAGAGGTGGCTACATGAATAAACTGCTGCCTATTCCTAGAAAGTTAATCCATTACTGTAAATAAAATTATATATATGCACATATATCTATACATATGAACTATGCCTTCATAAATGATTTTAATTAGCATTATAGGTGGTATGTATTTCCTACTTTTATTTGGAGCCTTGGAGTTGTTCATAGCTATTAAATGAGGAGTTCTATGCTTAAAAGTCACCGGAGGATACAGAGACACCAGATGTTGCCTCAAACTAGGGGAGACTGCTTGTCTCTGATGACACAAGGTGAAGAGTTATTTTCACTATAATTTAAAAAGTTAGAACCACCTTTTAAAATTTATTTTTACTGTACTACTGTGATATAGCACGTCAAGAATAAGAGCATGCATTGCTCTTCCTAGTACTTCTGTACAGTACACTCTTCCTTGATAAAGTACAAAAACACTGCAAAGAATCTAAGGGGAATAGCAACAAGGATTGATTGGCAACAGAGAAGGAAAAAGATGACAGCTTATTTATAAAATAACAAAAATGATAGCAAGTTTTTTAATTGTCTGCCTAGGAATGAATACCTGAATTGTTGATCAAAGATTTCTCAATCATGTTATTTCCAAAATGAGTATGCCTCCCCTGGCTATTGCTATCATTAATGAACTTCAGAGTCCCACCTATGTTTCCCAATTAATAGGACAGGCAGAGATGGGGGTGTGTGACAAAGGAAAAGAAGAAGGGATAGACATATATTTCAATATTAAAAATTAAATTGATCACTTTTTGAAGCTATCTCAGAAAGCAAACAGACACAAGAGTTATTATGTTAGAACGGCAACTTGATCACTTGATCACTTGAATCCCATTATTCATCGATTTGCTCGAGCGGGCGCCAGTAACATTTCCATTGGACCCTATCACGTGCCAATGCAGCCCAATGGCATCTGGTTGATTCAGGAATATGAAGAGCCTCAAACCGCTCCTTCAGGGTCTTGACAAGGAAGTCTGACCATCTTGTAGGTGGGCGGCCACGTGATCTTTTGACATCCCGCGGGGATCCAGTCGGTAATGGCTCTAGTCCAGCGGTTGTCTCCAAATCGCATTACATGTCCAGCCCATCTGATTTTCGATGCCTTGGCAAACGAGACAGCGTCCCTGATTCTGGAATAGCGACGGAGGTCAGAACTCCGGATTCTCCTCCTCTCACTTGAGTGAGGCGTGATATTCCAAGCATAGCTCTTTCGATTCCTCTCTGGGAGACCCGAATAGCATTCTCATCCTGCTTTCGTAGGGCCCAGGTCTCTGAGGCGTATGTTAATGCAGGGAGAACGGTGGAGTCAAAGAGATGTGCCCGGAGCCGGAGGTTCTTTGTCCTTTTAGCTATTTCTTCGATGCCTTTGAAGGCATTCCATGCCGCTCTCTTCCTCCTGGGCGCAGCTCAGGTTTTAGGTCGCTCATCATGTTGATTTCGACCTAGGTACACATAACTGCTGCATTCAGAGATGTTTGTTCCATTGAGAGTGAATGGGGCCTCAGGAACTAGTTCATTCTTCATGAACATTGTTTTCTTTCAGATTCAGCTGTAGACCTATCTTTCCACATTCTCGGTCGAAGTCAGCCAGCATTTGTGCTGCTTTGGTGTTATTAGAACGATGTCATCAGCGAAGCAGAGGTGGTGTAGTTGCCGACCATCTATCTTCACTCCCATTCCTTCCCATTCTAATTGTTGCATGATGTTCTCGAGGGTGGCGCTGAAGAGTTTTGGTGAAATGGTATCACCCTGTCGAACCCCCTCTTTTCACATCAATGATCACTTCTTTGTAGAATGGTGAGATCCTGGTGGTGAATCCGTAATACAGCTCACGAAGGATCTTGATGTATTGGGTTTGAACACCCTGTTTGGCTAGGGCTTCGATGACTGCTTCAGTCTCCACAGAATCAAAGGCTTTCTGTAAATCAATGAACGTGAGACAGAGCGGCATCTTGTACTCCCTACAAACCTCGATGAGCTTGGTTACTGTGTGGATATGGTCGATTGTGCTGAATCCTTTCCGGAAGCCTGCTTGCTCGCATGGTTGTCCTTCATCTAGTGTTCTGCTAATCCTGTTCAGGATGACTCGTGTAAACAGCTTGTAGATGACGGACAACAGGCAGATGGGGCGATAGTTGCCGATGTCGTGGAATGTCTCCCTTCTTGCTTGAACAGTAGAACTGTCCTGCTGGTTTTCCATTGGGAGGGCACCTTGCATTCGGACAGGTAGCGTGTGAAGAGCCGAGCTAGTGTATTGATGAGTACCGACGGCAGATTCTTCAGGTGTTCGGGTCTGACTTTGTCTGGGCCTGGTGCTGTTCCCCTTCTTTACCGACGAGATGGCATGTCGGATTTCAGAAGGGAGAACGTTGGGAATGACATATCCATCCTGTGGAATTTGGTATGTGGGCAGGTGGATGTGGCTATCAAAGAGATTTGAGTAGAAGTCCTGGATAATCTTCTCCATTGCCTTTCTGGAAGATGTGATAGATCCATCAGGGCGTCGGAGGGCAGTCATCTTGGTCTTATAGTTGGCGAAGGACAGGCGGGCAGTGCGAATGCTTTTCCCGGCTTCTGCTGCATCTTCCAGTATTTCTGCTCTTCTGTCTTTGAGGTCTTCTTTATCGCTTCTCTGCACCGCTTAGCAAGCTTGGACGTTAGCATTTGGTCTCCTGAGGCTCGCGCCCTTGCCACGCTGGCGAATGAGCTCAAGAGTTTCTGAAGACAAGCGTCCTTTTTGTGTCTTTCTCTCTCTCGGCATTCTTCGCACAATCATGGAGGTGCTGAACCAGTCGGTTGTATTCTTCATCGATGTCGCCAATGATGGTATCTTCCCATGTTGCTGCAATGGTGCCAAAGAGTTCCCAGTTGGTGGTCGTTCTGGGAGTTCTCTTCTTAAACTTTGCAGCCTTTTCTCCCCGTTGTGGGAAGTAGAATTTTTGCACGAAGGAGACGGTGGTCCGATCCTGTTTGGAATTTGGGGACGACAGCAACATCGGTCAGACAAAACCCGTCGATTGAAGATGATGTGGTCAATTTCATTGTGGAACTGTCCGCCAGGAGATTCCCATGTCCAACGTTTCGCTTCAGCTTTCTGGAACTGTGAGTTCCCATGAATGGTCTTGGTGGACATGATGAACTCAGATTGTATCTCACCCTGTTTGTTCCATTCTAGGCCATGGGTCCCGATGTGGAGTTCTTCAGCAGATCTTCTTGGTCCTATCTTGGCATTAAAATCACCGACTATGATCTTGTAGAAGGTGTGATCTTTTCTATAGAACTCCTCCAATTCCATGTAGAATTTCTCAATTTCATCTTCTTTGTATGTGGATGTTGGTGCGTAGACAATGAAGATAGAAATTGCTGGCAGTGGGCCACATCTCTTCAAGTGTAATCGTCCTATTCGGGTGTGTTAGGCATTCAAATGAATCAATGTTTACGGCCATGTTCGTGGTTGACAAGGACACCAACGCCACCGATGCCTCTTTTCTCGCATGTTCCAAGGAACAATTCTTCTCCAGTGTCAAATACAGCATGATGGAACTGACGCCTCCCGTGTCAGTCAAGACCAATGATGTCGCATTTGATCTTTTGCGCTTGCAGCATCAGATCTCTCAATATATGCTTCTGATGCCAGCGTACGCGCAGTGAAAGTACAGACAGTCATTTTAGTCCTTCTTCGCTTTGGCAGCCTAGGATGGCCATGAAATTTTATCAGGCACTGCTTTTTTTGCCTTTCTTACTGCTGCCATAATAAGGGCTCTTTCGGGTCAGGAAAATAAACATTTCTGTTACTGGATTTGGCATATCGAACACGCATCAGACAGCTTGCCAGGCTCTGACATGTGGGCGCTATATTCTCTTTACTTTGTGGGGCTCTCTCAGAGGGGTGGGTAGAATATTTGTGGTAATTTGGAGGTAAATCGCGCGGCGCCGGACAGCAGCTGCTGCGCAATGGGGAAAGCTGGTTTCTGCTCTGCCGGGTGTACCTGTGTCTTAGGCTCAAGCATTCCTGGGCTTGAAATACTCTCCTCTGAAGGGCGGGTCTGTGCATGGTGGGTCCTTGTAGGCTGGGTTTCTGAGAAGCCAGGCTGGAGACTGGATTAATCTGCTGGGTGGAGATCATACCTGCTGCAGAGCGTGGATTGTGAAGATCGCTGCCAGCAAGGTGGGGGGGGTTTCTCTGGGTTCCTCCCGAGTCTCCATTGGGATAGTGGACTTGCTTCGGAAGTTGCTCTCATGGTCCATGGAATGCAGGGGATTCAATGGGGAAAGCTGGTTTCTGCTCTGCCGGGTGTACCTAGCAGGGTATATAAAAGTGGATGAGAGGTCAAAATTTCTCTAGTGCACAAGGTCTTTCTTCCCAACTCAAAAACCTGTCCAAAATTGTCCCTGAAGGACTTTCTCTTCCTATAGTAAACACAAATTGTCCCTGAAGGACTTTCTCTTCCTATAGTAAACACAAATCCAGAAAAGCTCCATAAAATGTTCAGCACTAACGAAAAGTGAACTTGATATGCTGGTTAGCACTTGAGTTAGATAGTAGCTAGGTATTCTTTAGACTATGATTTTTTGCCTGACTGATTTATCAGTGGTTCTTAAGTGTTCACATATTAATCACCCCATTATTGTGTATTACAACCACAGTTTGGCTTCAATTCACTGGTAAATTTACAAGAATATGCATAAATGTCATATTCATGTCATGAGTCAGGGAGTTTCATTCACAAAGACATATATACATATATATATGTGTGTATATATACATACATATATATGTGTGTGTATATATACGCATATATATATACATATATACACACATATCACTTGTCTTCCATCGATTTGCTCAATCAAATATACATATATATTTATATATTTGGAAAGTACTCTTAGGAAGTTTTGACATGACTTCTGACAAGTATATTTCATTTCTAGGTATACATATCACTTGTCTTCCATCGATTTGCTTGAGCGGGCACCAGAAATGTCTCCATTCGTTGGAAATGAGGTCCATTATTGTTACTGTTTTTGGCATATCGAATGCACCATGGGTAGATTGTCAGGCTCTACCGTGGCTCTGGGTTCATCCCAGGGGGCCCAGTCTTTGTCTTGTCAGACTATCAACCATCAAGGGCCCACGAGCCATATATATACACATATATATATAAACATACATACATACACACATATATAAACATACATACACACATATATAAACATGCATACACACATATAAACATGCATACATACATACACACACACATATATATATATATTTGGAAAGTACTCTTAGGAAGTTTTGACATGACTTTTTGACAAGTATATTTCATTTCTAGGTTGACCCTCATGAAGAACAAGCATGTGGCTCAGCATATTAACAGACTCTGGAATCATACAGACTTTAACTGAGTTCTATTATCATCTGGAAAGTTGGTTAACTAACATTTATGCTTTTAGTTTCCTGTTTACACATAGAGAGATATATGGACATAGGTACAGCTGAATAGGTGTAGATAGTATCTGCTGCCTAATGAGATCATTTATGAAAATTAGTTCACAGTCAGAAAATGCTGAACAAATTCTTATTGTTATTTTTTGGTCGCTATAATTAATTGACCATCTCTCTCCCCTGAGGAAATTCCAACAGTTTCTGTAAGACCCTTTCACTCAACCTTTATTTGTTTCTCCATTTGGAATTATTTTATCATGCTGAGTGACTCATCATCAAACTTACTAACCACAAAGGCTTTGGTGAGTAAAGGGTCAGGCCTTGGGCAGCCTGATAAAGGCACAGGTTACTTGGAGGCTAGGGGTGGGTGTGAATGAAGAAAGAACACAGGAGACAGTTTCAAGAAACCCTTTGCCACTCTATAATTTTTCCAAGAACTAGCCTTCAGAAGAACAGGTAGTTTAGATTAATTAACAGCATTTAACCAGCTCTAACAGTTTCCTTTAATGCTCTTTCAAACTGGACTAAATAAGTGGAGTTTTGTGGAAAGAAGAACCAACAGGAAAAGGTGATTCAAAAAAAGCTGGTTAAAGTTAACTTTCTCTTTGTGTTTCCTGTTTTTCTTACAAGTGATGTATTTTTGGCACAGTCTCTTGTTATAAACTGTCTGGGGCAGTTGTTTTATGATACTGTATTAAGTTGCTAAAAAAGAGAGAATTCTGAGTTAGTGAATGACTAAACTGTATTTTCATCCTGAATAATGATAGACCCACTAGACAATAGTAACTGGATTTTCCGTCTCTTTCCTGACAACAGCACAAGGCTAGGGCTTGGAAGGCCTTTAAATAGACAAATGTATAAACTATAAAAAGTTGAGTCTTACTTGTTTTCTTCCTAGTGCTAATTTATAGACAGTGGAGCGACATTAGTTAGCTACTTATTTTTGTAGGAAACTTCAGTTATACAATATTTCTTAGTATGTACATTTAAGTTTTACCCTTAAAACAATGATTTTAGTCAGAAAATCATTCCACTTTGCTCTTTGAACTTTGATCTACTTAAGATCCTTTCTTAAGGAGAAACATTTTCTCTGTAATTTGAAAGAAAATGATAATATTGATGACAGGAAAGAAACATCAAACTGAGTATATAAGGCATGACAAAAATAAACAGAAATTTCTTTTTTGCTTTTACTCTTATTTTACGTAATTTTTTAAATTCTGAGCTTAAAATACTTATTGCACTCCTACCACAAATTTCTGCTAAGAACTTAATAAGCCTAAGAACTTAATAAAAATATGTGATTATCGTAGTCTAAAATTATCGCTACTGGCATATATAAAATATCTTTAAAAGTTCACATTTGCAAAGAAATGTAGAAAGCATTTTTTAAGTTTTCTTGACTATAGTAACTATAATTTTGATTATCGCTCAAAGTTCTATATGTTCCAGGAAAGTATTTTAAGAATTTGTCATAGATAACTGAATGACAACTCAAAGATGAATAGTGTTTCCCTAGATAGATTTAAATTAACTTAGTGGCTTTCAGATAGGTATGAACCAGCTGGAATTCAAAATATGAGCTTGAAAATCAGCAACTGTATTTTCCTTTTTCAACTTATATTTTATTAGTTTCCAATGATAGCATAATTGTTCTTCAAATACCTCTTTGAAACAAAAATAAAGCATCATTCTATGTTCTTCACTATATTAATAATGATTATGAATTTAATCTTATATAATGTTTTTAGATTTTTAATTTAAAATCACATTAGCATTTGAAAGAAACTGTACTTTATCTTATAAAATATTTTATGCCTTTTGCATAACATTTTCATATTGAAAATAAATGGCCAAAAAATTCTTAGGCAGTTTTTTTCTTCTTGGTGCTGCCAGTTGTCAAACTTAGGTTCTCCACCTATATGACAAGGGTTCAACCACTGCAATATATCCCTAGACACTTAATTTGTTTTAAAACTTTTTGGGAGAAATAATTTTGATGACTGGCATCCAAATATATTTTTCCAAAAATATTTCCCCATTTAGTTTATAGCCAAAAAATACTACACACTTATAATAAAATATGGTCTCTGATATTTTATGTACTTCAGTCATGATTCAAATGTTTTCTTATATTTTATAATTGTAAGACCTGTTTTTGTCTGATTTTTAACAATTAAAATAAGTTGAAGTCTAAATAGCTTAAAGAATGTATTCTTAGTTTTTAGAAATATTAAGATTTTCTACTTTCTTCCATAACTCTAATTTTATACTTGATTATTGAATCTCAGGTCTTTAGCTCTCTGGTCTCAAGAGTAGAGACATGGACTCTTCAAATAAAACTTGAACCAAGAATGATAAAAACATAAGAAAATTTTAATTTGCAATTTCACTGTCACTGTTTACTGCTATAGTGTTTTTTTTTACTTTTTAAAAAATTAAGCACATTGCCTTAATTATACTATTTTAAAGGAAATAAAATCTAAAGATATTTTATATTCATGTATAAATTGATGCATGTAGTTGCAAAGATTCATATTACCTAAATATATTGGTAAAAGCACAACACTCATATGTGTGTAACAAAATCGGTAATTTATAAAGCTTTCAAATAAATACAGAACACATTGATCTTGCTGAATATATCTATTCTCTTAGCACCTGCCTCCTGATTTAACAACCCAGTTTTATTAAAATTCAGATTCCTAATCTATTCACTCCGTCCAGGCTTCTTATGTATGTTGCTGCTATTATATTTTCTGAATGAACTTAATGTTTCTGGCATAAATCCAGTCCCATCCATATATCTACTATGCACAAGAATATCAAATCGCAAAATACTATTATAATGATATTGATGTTATTTTTAGATGAAGTTTTTCTAATACTTGATTGTTAGGAAGCAAATGTCATAGAAACAGCTGGGTCCGCTCTCATTTCCAGTGACTTCAGAAGAAGGTAGAATGACAGAATCAAGATGGAAAACCTTGGCAAGGGTTTCCAGGGAATACTGTCCCAGTTACAAGAAAGAACTCTTGCACAACAAACATTACATGTCTGAGCTATCTGTTAGAAGCTTAAAATTTTGTTTGTGTGCCACACATACTGTTACATTATGTTACACGCATTGTTATATTGTTATATATGTTGTTTTAATTTTTTGTGTGTGTGTATGTTTTTGGGTCACACCCTGCAATGGTTAGGGGTTTCTCCTGGCTCTGCACTCAGGAATATCTCCTGGTGGTGTTCAGGGGACCATATGGGATGCCAGGAATCGAACCTGGGCCGGCAAGGCAAATGCCCTACCTCCTGTTCTATCACTCTGGCCCCCTGTTTTATATAGTTATAGTGTAATATAATTATATCACTTGTATCTCTTGTGTTCCCGTTGTTCATCGATTTGCTCAAGCAGGCACCAGCAACATCTCCATACGTCCTGTCACATGCTAGTGTAGCCCAAGGGTATCTGCTCTCTCCAGGATCATAGAGAGCCTCAAACCATCCCTTCATGTAATGGGAATGAGGTACTGGTATTTGGCATATCAAATACGACATGGGTAGCTTTCCAGTCTCTGCCTCGCAGGTGGGATACTTTGTAGTCGCCTCTCACTCATGCATTTATTGATGAATAAATGCCACAGGAGCCGGCTTGTGATCAGCTCTTCTGCTGGGTGGAGCTCTGATAATTACAAATTTATACTTACAAAAATATTAAATAGATTAAATAAAATGCAAAGCTTAATTTAAACAAAAGTACATATTAACAAAGTATTAGCTTTAATATTTTTTAACTTTTTGTGTAACACACAGTGATTCTCAGGGGACCATGTGGCATGCCTGGGATCAAACACGGGTTGGCAACATGCAAGACAAGCGCCCCTACCCATTAGACTATCACTCTGGCCCCCAAAGCTTTAAAATAGTAAATTAGTTAAATAAATTAGATCAGTGATAATATAACAATGTACATCTGTATTTAAATAAATCAAAAAGTTTTAAGTTTATTTTACAAATATATTAACATACTAGCATAAAATAAATCTGAAATAGTTAAATTAGTTAAGTAGGGAAGTGATAATACTATGTAAATTTATATTTACAGAAATATTTAAATAAAAATTTGAAGTGTATATTTATAGAAATATTTAAATTAATTAAATAAAAATTTTAAGATTAACTTATAAACAAAAATATTAACATATTAGCATTAAAATATAAATTAAATAAATGATAATAGAACAAATGTACACTGAAAAACTTTATAAATTAATATTTAAGCTTAATTTATAAACAAATGTACATAACAAATAAATGCAAAATAAGTTAAATCTAAAATAAATTAGTTAAATACATTAAGTTAAATAAATAAATAAATGTTAAATAAAACAGGCCCAGGCTGGTAGGATCTCAGGCAGAGAGGATGGAAACCTGCAGGGCGATTCCAGAGAGCGGGTCATGTGTGCTGGGATCTCTGGTGAGTCCACCACTCAAGGTGAGGGCCAGGTGTGAAAAGTGGGCAGGAGCTGGAGAGGAAATGGGATCCTGGTGATGGAGGGTCCCCATAGTTTTTGATACAATG
>JAJIBD010007169.1:0-83503 GCA_021461705.1 Cryptotis parvus | reverse complement strand
GGATTTGAACTGGGTCCATCACAAAGCAAGTGTCTTAACTCTTTACTGTCTCTCTGGGCTTCCATTTTAGTGTGGAGTTAATTAACTGGGGAGAGGTTTGGATCCTGCCCAGAGTGCTTGAGGCTTTCCTGGCCTTGTGTTCAGGGGCCACTCCTGGTGGTGACAGAGGATCATGTGTGGTGCCAGGGATCAAAGTGCCAGGGTCAGTGCCTTACCCCTCCGGCCACTTTTTCATCTTAGAGAAGCACTTCAGAACCTGTTTCCACAAGACGATCAAAGGTTCCACACCTTGAGCCACAGCAGGCCATTGGGCAACGTTCCTGTGCTGGTTCTCCCCGGACCCCCTGTCTGGGCTCAGCCCGAGGGAGGAAGGGGCACAGCACCTGGCACGGGGAGAAAAGCCTCAGGACTCTGCTCTCTCCCTAAGTGACCAGGTCTCACTGCAGCCCACCTGCTGTGCGATATCCTGGGCTGCCTCGCTCGCTTGCTGCGCCCTCCCTCCCTCCCTCCTTCCCTCCCTCCCCTCCCTCCCTCCCTCCCTCCCCTCCCTCCTTCCTTTCCTCCTTTCTTAGTTTTTGGGCCATTCAGCAATGCTCAGGAGTTACTCCTGACTCTACACTCAGAAATCACTCCTAGCAGTCCTTGGGGACCATATGGGATGCAGGGATCAATTCTGGGTCGTTCGCGTGCAAGGGATCAATTCTGGGCTGTTCGTGTGCAAAGCAAACGCCCTGCCCACTGTGCTATAGCTCTCGCATGGGTCTGTCCACATTTTCCGGGTCCTTATGAGTAAGAGAGAGCTGGAGAGTATGGGTGAGAAAAGTAATCCCCCAGCAGGAGAGGGGGACGGACCCCATGTCTGTCCCTCCATGTCCCATGACCCAGCCCAAAGATGAGAATGGAGAGGCGGGAGCTAGGATTCCCAATAACACGACCCACAGCAGGTGAATGGAGCCCCAAATGCGGCCTCTTCGCTACGAGCCTTTGACTCTGCTGTTGGGCAGAATGAGGTCCAATGCGTGCCTGGACATGAATGAACCCTGCAAACTAGCGGCTGAGTGTCACTACCAAAAAAGAACTGAGTAGTTTGTCAAATCTGGTTTGTTCCTTTTGTTTTGGGGGGTGGAAGGGGAGACAATTATCGGTGCTCAGGGATTACTCCAGGCTCTGTGTGTGCTTAAGGATCACCCCTGGCGGGGCTCCTGGGACCAGGTGTGGTGCAGGGGGGTGGTGGAGCCGGGTCAGCCGCATGCCCTACCTGCTCTACCTGCTCGGCCTGGAGCTGGTCTGTGGAGACAGAGTAAACGGTGCTTTAGCAGGGCCTGGGGAGATACTGTGCGTGATTACTGGGTTTCTGTTTGGGACGAGCGAGAATATTAGAAGTCATGGTAAGGGTTGTGCGACACAGTGAATGCGCTGAATGCCGCGGAATTGGCCAATTTTCTCTTACACGTGTTCCAGGACAAAAGAGAAAGGGGATGTGGAGGGTCTTTCCCAGGGAGCCTGGGGTGGTGCCCACTTCCTGTCTGGTCCTTCATCCTCTGGGTGTCCCCTGCTCCTCCAAAGGGCCATGCCCAGTGGCTCTGGGTCTGTCCCTTCCTGCTCCTCCTCCTCCCTCCTCCCCCTCCCTCCTCCTGCTCCTCCCTCCTCCTCCTCCCGCCCCTCCCGGCAGCCTCTGCCTCCTTCAGCTAAATCCTCTGCTCTCCTCTGCTTGCCCAAGTCTGGCTCCAAAGAAGCCCGAGTTCTCAGCCTTCTGCCAGGTTTCAGTCTCTTCTTTTTAGTTTAGTTGTTTCGCCACACCTGGCAGTTCTCATGGCTCAGTCCCGGGCTCCGCATTCAAGAGATCACTCCTGGCAGAGTGCGGCGATCACCGTATGGGGTGCCAGGGATGAAATCGGGTCGGCCCGCATACAAGGCAAGTGCCCTGCCTGCTGTACTGTCTCTCTCCTTGGTGCTATGTTCTGGTTCTGTCAGAGGCTGCTGCCATCCGAGGCTGAGCCTTTTCTGCTCTGCTGGACAAAGGCTTCTTAAGTGACGGGCTCTCACGGCAGCCCATCAGCTGCGCGGTGACCCTCTAGGGCTCCCGTCTGGCCCTGGTCTCCTGGGCAAGGCCATGTGAGGGGGCGACTATGAAACACAAGCTACAGGACAGACCATTTCCTCCCTGCTTTCAAGGGTCCCCCCACCCCCTCCCCAAGGTCCCAGTACCGAGCTGGCTTGGCACCTCTGAACGCTTGGAATAACAACATCAAGTAGCTATACTGTTACTGCTCTCAAGGACCAGATGGGGGTGGGGAGCACAGAGAGCTGAAGCAATATTTCCAAGGTCACACAGCTGCTGGATGGTGAACAGGGACTGCCAGCCTGCTTCAGGGTCCTTGGTTTAGGTGGGCAGTCCTGGCTGAGAGCAGAGCTGGAGGGCCGAAAGGCTCTGGAGACCCCAGAGGAGCAGAGGGTGGGGGAGGCCTATGCATCCTGCAGAGACCATAAGTGAGGGGGATGGGGGGCCTGGCCCCCCCCCCCCCAGGACCCAAGGAAAACTGGGAGCAGGAGAAGAGGGAGGCAGAGGTTAATGGAGACAAGTAAGAGCCTCATCACAGGGGCTTAAACAATGACACTTCCCACGCGGCTGGGAGGACCATTAAAACCATTAGTGGGACATTAGCTCCAGGAACTGGAGGTGGGAGGGGGACACACACAGAGCCTTCCAGCTGACAGCCTTCCAGCTCCGGACACGGTGGGGCGTGGGGGTGAAGGGACACAAAGGAGCAGCTTGGGACAGCCCCGGGGTCTCAGCCTCCAGCCCATAAAGCAAGTATGGGGGTGGGGCGGGACACACACTGTCCCTCTCTTCCCTGCTGGATATGGATCTTGCTCCAACAAAGGCACCTGAATCTGCGGGTCACAGACACCCTGAAACACAGAGGGCTCCCAAGCAGGGTCCTTGGGGTCTGAGCAATGGCACTGTGGATAGGGCGCTTGCCTTGCACGTGGCTGACCTGGGTTTGATCCCGGCATCCCATGTGGTCCCCCAAGCACGACTAGGAGTCATTTCTGAGCACAGAGCCAGAACTAATCCCTTAGCATGTCTGGGTGTGATCCCCCAAAAAAAAAAAAACCCAGCCCAACCCAAACAAAGGACCAAGAGGAGTCCTTCCCGTCCTCTCTGGCCATAGCCCTGAGGCTCGGGACATATAAGGCAGCTGACCATTCCCTAAGCCAAGGCTGGGTCCGCTCTGCCACCATCCAGCCTGGGATTCCTCCCTGCATAGAGCCAGGGTTGACCCTGGCAGGAGGCACACCCACTTCCGGTTCTGCCTGGGAAGGTGAGTCAGGAGGGAGAGGTTGGGTGGAGACTGGCAGGTGCATGGAACATTCTCAGAGTCCTGTCCACAGGCCCTGTGACTGCGAGCAGGAGCTGCAGCTTTGGAACTTTCAGTGGCGGCAGGAAGGGGGCAGAGCTGCCCCCAGGTCAAGCGCCCAGCGAACAAGCCCCTACTGATGCCTCTGTCTGCCCGCCCCGCCCAAAGGCCCCGGAGTGTTGATTTTGGTTTTCCTGGCTCAGCTCTTTCATTTCTGGGGGCCGGGCAGAGGAGCAGAGACTTGGCCCCGCTTGCCTTTACTGTTGTTTCGTTTGCTTGTTTCTTCTGGGGCCACACTCAGCTGTGCTCAGGGATTACTTCTGGCTCAGTGCTCTGGGGGCCCCTGGGGCGGTGCAGGAGGGTCATAGGTGGGCTGGGGACCCAACCGAGCCAGCTGTGCGCGGGCACGTGCCTTACCTGCTCTTCTCTCTCCGGCCCCCGTCTTACATCTCAAGGCTACTGCAAATATTAGCTGCATGGAATTAGACCTCAAGAGGGAATTTTTTTTCCTCTTTGTGTGAACCTGGAGCTTGCATTTTCATACGACCCAGTGCCCTCTGCAGAGAAGGCCCTGGCAGGTTGATCAGACTTGTGAGACAACACACACTGTGACCCCCCTCGGTGGTCCTGTCCACGTGGGAGCCCCACCACCTGTTGGTGGGTGACTCTGGGCAAAATGAACAGAACGCTCTGGAGCCGTCCTGCCTGGCTCCTGGAAACGCAGCCCTGATGAAGGGAATGAATGACAGAGGTTTCCCTCAGCCTGACCGGCTCTGGCGGCCATAAAGGAACCACCCTTTCTCCTGGAGAGCAGCTCCTGCACTGGGGGTTTCCCCTGGAGCCTGCAGCAGGGATGTGGCCCGGCTAGGAGTCCTGCCCACACTCTGAGGCCGCTGGAAGGCCCAACACTGTTGTGCCAGGGGCTGGTCCTTGGGACCCTGGGGCCGTATGTCAGGCCCATATTTAAGCGCCCGGGCTGGGGTGTCCTACTCTGACTTCAGGGAGAGAAGCTGCAAGCTGCTACTTTTGTTTTGTTATTTTCAGTCCCAACTCAAGCCAAAGAGAATCAAGGCAGGGTCCTTCCTTGGCCCTTCCTGATACTGCGGGAAAACAGCCTTGCGAATGGCATGGTTTCCATTTCCGGCAAGCCCACCCATGACGGAGGGGCCGGGAGCTCGATGTGCTGTGGGCTAAGAAAGGCCCTTGGGCGGGGGTGCTTCTCCTCCTGCCAGAGGAACCAGCAGCTGCACCTTTGCCTTCCCACGGCCCACAGGATGTCTGCGCTTTTAGGGCATCATGAGAAAGACGCGGCTCTCTCCACCCATCTGCTCCCCGGCTGGCTCCCCGTCGCTCAGAGCCCCCTTCCCACACATTCTCACAGTCCCCAGCACTGAAACTTGCTCTCCAAGCCACTCAACAGCCAGTAGGGGCCGGAGCCACAGGGCAGTTCCCTTCGGCAGGGCACTGTTCCCTTGAGATCTCCATCTCAGCTTAGGCTTCCCATGCTGGGACCCACCCTCACCCCCTCCGGCCTCCTCGATGCCCCACCCCTTCCTCCTAGGCTCTCTGGGTACCACCTTCACCCCTGCAGACATTCATTCTCCACAGCTGTTTCAGGCAGCTCGCCCTGAGCGGGGCCTGCAGAATCTCACTACAGTCAGTTTTTTTTTTTTTTTTGCTTTTTGGGTCACACCCGGCAATGCTCAGGGTTACTCCTGGCTCTGCACTCAGGAATTACTCCTGGCGGTGCTCGGGGACCATATGGGATGCCGGGGATCAAACCCAGGCCGGCATGAGCCAGCCGTGAAAGGCAAACGCCCTACCCGCTGGGCTATCGCTTTGGCACCTACAGTCAGTTTCTCCATGGACCCAAAGAAGAACTGGGAGGGTGGAGGAGAGGGTGCAGGGGCTCTCCTGTTCCAACCTGACACCACATCCGGTCCCTCAAGCTCCACCAGGAGCGACCCGAGTGCAGAGTCAGCACCATCGAGCGGGGACAAATTCCCCAACAGAACAAAACACAGCAAAAGATTGGAGAATGGTGGCCCTGAGCCGGCTGGCGGGGCCCTGGCTGAGAGCCTGCAGCCTTAGCTGGCAAGTCTGATCCTCTGCAGGCAGAAAGAATCTGGGTGTCGGCTCCATGGAGGAGCGTAGCTCAGGCTCCCGACCGAGGCAGGTTGGAGGCAAAACCGCTTTGCAGGACACAGAGCATGGGCTGTGCCCATGGCTTTACCGTTCCCCTGCATGGCAACCGATGGGAGCCGTGATGCGGATGAGAATGGGGTGCAGGCATGGGGGCTGGCGGGAGAACAGGCAGGCCTCGGGTTCCTCTTCCATGGGGGTCCGAGTCTTCACACTGAACATGTACGAGCACGGGCAAGAGGGGGGCGCTCAGGCTTGATGACACATTCCTGAGCTTCCAGACACGTTTCTGATGGGAGGATTGAAGTTTCCAGACACTGGAGCAAGGCAACATCCGGAGGGTCCCCGCTACGGCAAAGCTGGCCCCCCATCCCCAGCCTTCCGGGGCTGTGAGAGCACCGACCCCTTCCGGCTAGGCCAGGCGTGGTGAGTCTCCCTCGTTCAAGCCACCCAGCTCAGTCCTCAAACACGGCTCCAGAGGCTCCGTCACCTGCGGCAGCCCCTCCTGGTGCCGAGGTTCCCTGGACACGCGCCCTCACGGCACCCGGCTTCTTAGAGGGCACCCGAGACCTGCCTCCCCCCAACACGGGGTAGCAAGACTCTGGCCAGTGAAAGGTTCCCAGGCGCAAGCGGTACCACCCAGGCCTGGGTTCAACGCATCAGGGGCATAACTGCACGGGAGCGGCTGCCCACGTCGCCTTGCTCGGGGAGAAAGTAACGGGAGCAGAGAAAGCTGAAAAGCCACGGGGCGCAGAGACAGTCACACTTGCAGTCTGGGACAGTGAGAACCAATTCCCATACTCAGATCCCCCAAGGTTTAGGGAGTGGGGCGGGGTTTCAGAGGGGGTGGCACATGGAGTGGGAGGGAGGGGAGGCCGCCAGCTCACTTCAGCTCCCCCTGGCAGCCCCTGGGAAAGGCGGGAGCTCAGCTGCAAAGGGCCAAACAGGGCTGAGAGCGGAGGCAGGCAAGAGCCCGGTTTCTTTTCAAAACCTGTTTCCATGGTGCCTGAGGCCCTTGGCAACCCCCTCTGGGGCTTCTTGGATAGCCAGGGGGCCCCAGAGCCTTATCTTGCCTGTGCTACCTTCTGAGGCCCATCCTGCTGACCCTTCTGGGCCCTAAGAGTGAGAGGCCACAGGCAGCATCCAGGTTCCCCCTCACCTGGGGGTGGTGGGAGAAGGAAGCCGGTCAAGGCTGGGGCGCTCCAATCCCACCCACCGGTGGGGGGTTTGCAAGGCGTGACCGCAGGGCTCACCAGACCCTCCACCGGGACACATCCCTTCCCTGCCCTCAGCCCGCAGGCCCAGAGAGCCAGATAAGGGCCTCTTTGATTTCAGGGTGTTTACACGGGGTGGCCCCAAGTCTTAGACAGGATCAGCTGCATCCAGGCAAGTCAGGGCACCTCCAGGTGGGGTGCGGTCTGCCTGGGGGTGGGGGCTTACCTGCTCCTGGGAATTCATCACGGCAGCTTCATCTGCTTCAGGTAGGTGGAGGTGAGGGGCATGTTGTAGTCAATGATGCCGGAGACCAGAGGAGACGCAGGCTCATTTTCTGGCAGAAAGAGCAAAAGGGAGCCTCCTTTGGTGGGTGCTTGGGGTCCCCACGGCAGGGCATCACACCCCATCGCCCATTTGCAGGATTCAGCTGGCCTCGGGGCAGCCTGGCCAAGAGGTCACACACCAGTGGATGGATAGTCCCATCTCTGCCCGGAGGGTGGGTTGGACAAGATAGCCAGAGGCCCCAGAACCTGGGGGGCCCTTACAGTCCCCTCTCCTTAGAAGTGGTTTTCATTAAGGGGCGGAGTTGTAGTCCAGGGTAGGGCATTTGCTTGCATGCGGACGACCCAGATTTGATCCCCAGCATCCCATATGGTCCCCCAAGCACCGCCAGGAGTAATTCCTGAGTGCAGAGCCAGGAGTAACCCCTGAGTATTGTTGGGTGATCTAAAAAAGCCAAAAATTGACAATAACAAAAAAGTTTTCAATGAGGGAACAGTGGTGGGCTTTTGTTGCTCTTGGTTCGGGGCCACACCTGGGTGTGCAGCACAGGGCAGGGAGGTAGCTGCTCCTGGGCAGTGCCGGGGGAACATGCAGGGTTAGAGAGGGAATCTCGGGCACAGCACAGGCTCAGGCTGCCGAGCCGGCCACCCTGTCAATGCCGGTGCTCCAAAAGGTTTCCCCCCATTTTAAAACTCAGAAAATTGGGACTTCTTTGTGGGGGAGGGGGAAGAGAAATGGATATGATATAAGGTTCAGATGTTTGCCTTCCACGCAGCCTACCTGGGCTAACCCCTGGCACCCCAGATAGTCCCCAAATACTGCTAGGAGTGATCCCTGAGCACAGAGTCAGGAATAAATCTAGCATCTCCAGGTATGGTCCAAGAAACAAGTGTCGGGTGGGGGATCTGAGTAGCTGGGGAAGGGGTTTGGGGTTCTGTGAGCCTGAGGGTCTGAGGTCTGAAGGTCTGAAGACATCATCATGTCTTCAGAGGGTCGGAGGGTCTGGGAATCTGGGACCTGGGGTCTGAGGGCTGAGGGTCTGAAAACATGAGGGTCTGGGGTGTGAGTCTGAGGGTTGAGGGTCTGAGTTCTGGGTTCGAGGATCTGTGTCTGTGTCTGGAATTTGACTGGGGTCTGTGTCTGGGGTGTGTGGCCTGTGCTTGGGGCCTAAAGTCTGAGAATTAGAATTAGATTCTAAATAGAGAATGAGGGGCCGGGCGATAGGCCAGCGGGTAGGGCGTTTGCCTTGCACACAGCCGGCCCATGCCCGGCCCGGGTTCGATCCCCGGCATCCCATATGGTCCCCTGAGCACAGCCGGGAGTGGTTCCTGAGTGCAGAGCCAGGAGTAAGCCCTGAGCATCGCCGGGAGTGACCCAAAAAAGCAAATAAATAAATAAATGAATAAATAAATAAATAAATAAATAAATAAATAAATAAATAAATGAATAAATAAATAGAGAATGAGAATTAGGAATTAGAATGGGATCTGCGTCTGGAGTCCGGGTCTGCGCCTGTGGTCTGTGGCTGGGGTCTAGGGTCCTTACTGGGGTCTGGGCTCTGGGCTCTGTCTGGTCTGGGGGTCGCCTGCCTCCATAGGCGTCTCCTCCCGCAGCCTCTCTCAATCTTCTATGATCCCCCATTCCTGCTGTGCTCCCCTTTGAGCTGGGACTATGTCCGGGTTCCCTCCCAGGAGGAGGCACCCCCCCCCCGTCACGCTGCACAGCACCCACGGGTGCCGCATGGCCCGGTTTGAGTGAAGCCTCCAGTCCCGTCCTTGCTGAGAGGCGCACTGTTCCTCCCCTTCTTGCTTTGTTGTCCTGAGATCAAAGTAATGTTCTTTTTGTAGCATCTTTGCAATGCAGAAAGAGGTAAAGAAAAAATAATTTAAATAAAAGTAGCTGCACCATGCCGCTCGGCATATGCTTCTGTTTATTTTTCCCTGTGATTTCTCTTCCCGTATCATGATGCACACGGAGAATTAGAATCTGCTAAACCCCTTAAACACTACACAACAGGTAACATCAAAAGACAATTTGTGTTTGGGGGGCTGGGGATATGGCTCAGGGGCAAAGTATATGCCCTGCCTGTGAGAGGTCCTGGTGTGATTCCCAGCATGGGAGAGCGCCAGAAAATGTCTGGTGTGTGCCCCTGCACACTGCGACACAACGTATTTGAAACCCTGCTTTGTGCTGCAACACGATGTTATAACCACGTGCTAGTGGACCATAGTTAACTTAAGTCATTGGCTCTCAAGGTTGGTTCCCACCGGGATGTTATAAGCAACACTGCAGGGAACATCTCCGTGCTGGACACTGGTCCAAGGTTTGATCCTTTCTATTATAGCCAACAGATTCCAAGAAATGGAAAGCATGGCCAAAGAGTGGGAATGTTCAATAATTCCTGAAATCTCTGGCCAGTGGCTTTCTGCAAGGCAGCTGTGTGGGTAAAAGATGTCCCCACCCCCTCCTCACTGTCCAGGGCTGGGATCTGAGGAACAAGAAGAGAAGAGGGAGCCTCTCCATGGCCAAGTGCTGTGTGCCCTCCACTGCCACCGCCCTGCCCAGTACTGAGGGTGAAGGGGAAGCAGGTGGCGGGAACCGTGGATGCAGATGGAGGCTCAGCGACAGAGACCAGCGAAACCTGCTGTGTGCGTCAGAGGCCACTGGAGTTTGCCAAACATGGCGCGGGCTATCAGAAGGCAGACACCGAAGGACAAGGTGGGTGAAGCCCAGCAGAGATCAGCTGGACGAGGCAGATACATGGAGGCAGAAAGCGGAACAGAGGTTCCTGTGGTTGGGACTGGCCTGGGAAATTCCTGCATCCTAGGCTGTCTGGGGGAGAGGGTGGGAGGCCTCAGCCTTGTCCCTCCAGCTTCTGTCTGGGGCTCAGCAGCGGTGACAGCTGATCGTCGTGAACAGTATTCATGCCGTTGATCTTTTCTCGATGACTAAAATGGTGGGGATCAGACAGACAGACAGTGGGGTTAAGGCACCTGCCTTGATGTGGCCGACCTTGGCTGGATCGCCGGCACTGCATGGTCCCCGGTCATTGCTGAGAATGACCCCTAAGCACTGTTGGGTGTCACCCAACTCCCCTCTCCGATGGTGGGGCTTACATTTGCCTAGCATGTATGAGGTCTTAGGTTCGATTTTTAGATTCTCCAAATTCATTAAAATGAAAGTTTCTCCATTATGTGATGGCACAGAACAGAAGCAGGATTAGCTACGTGCCGGTGCCCCCTCCTTTACCCTGGGTTTGTTTTATTTATCATTATTTAGGATTTTTTGGGTCACACCCAGAGATATTCAGGGGTTACTCCTGGCTCTGCACTCAGGAATTATTCCATGGGGGACCATATGAGATGCCAGGGATTGAACCCAGGTCAGCCATGTGCAAGGCAAATGCCCTCCCTGCTGTATTATCACTCGGGGCCCCCTCAGTTGGTATTGAAAGAATTTCTCTTCATCCGCCGGTGGGAAAGGGGCTCCCCTGACTCCGATACACAACAGCCCCTTTGGCACAGATGCTAAGGCGGTGGGTGGGGACCCTAAAATACGCTTGTTTGCCTGCCTGTGCCCTTCTCCCCAGACAGCCTCTCCTAAGCCCAGGGATATGTGGGGGCCTGACTCCCACCAACCAAATTGGTGGGACTGGCTGAGATGATCTCTCAGAAGAGCCACGGTGGGGCCGGAGCCAGAGTCCAGCAGGGAGGGAACTTGCCTTGCACCAGCAGACCAGGGTTCCATCCCCGCATCCCATATAGTCTTCCAAGTCCCACCAGGAGGGATTCCTGAGTGCAGAGCCAGGAGTAAGCCCTGAGCACTGCAGGGTGTGGCCCCAACAACAACAACAACAACAACAACAACAACAACAAAGCCACAGTCCCTGTTCCCAGGGAGCCTAGACTCTGCCACGACTGTTTCATTTCCTCAAAAGCTGAGGTTGTCTGGCGCAAAGCTGGTAGATGAGAGGGGCATCCCCTTCCCAGAAGAGGCCCTGATGAGACAGTGCAGGGAACTTCCTGGGTGTGGCGGCGGCCACAGGGGGACCTCTCATGTCCTGCCCCAAGCACAAGGGCTGCTTAGGGAAGGATGGCTCCAGACCGCCAGTCGGCTGAGATTCAAACAAGGATAAGCGAGCCAGAGGCCATTACCATGGGTGATGTGTGCCTTGCACAAGGCTGACTAGGGTATGATCCCAACACTGCATAAGGTCCCTGAGCCCCGCAGAAGTCCCTGAGCGTAGAGCCCAGAGTACACCTTGTGCACCACTGGCTATAGCTTAATCATGCCCTTCCTGCCAAGAGGAGAAAAAATAACAGTGGCTGGGAGTGGGCAGGCCCACAGAGCCACAGCACTGCGACAGGTTCTCAACCACTGCAGCTTTTTTTTTTTTTTTTTTTTTTTGCTTTTTTGGATCACACCCGGCGATGCTCAGGGGGTTACTCCTGGCTCTGTACTCAGGAATTACTCCTGGCGGTGCTCGGGGACCATATGGGATGCCGGGGATCGAACCCAAGCCGGCACAGGCCGGCTGCATGCAAGGCAAACACCCTACCCGCTAAGCTATCGCCCGGCCCCAACCACTGCAGCTTTCTATCCAGGGTGAGCCACGAAGCCCCGGGAGGGGCGGTGTGAGTTCTTCCGGGGAAGTCATCCTGAACGTGTGCACGCACACGTGGACACGGCGTGAAGCGGACGCGAGGCATCAGAGGTCTGTGTGCACTGCAGTGCTGGTTTCACACAGGAACCAGGAAGACGTGCTCTCCTGGGCTCTGCTGCTGAGACAGGCTCAGCTCCATGGGAGTCAGCACTGGAGTGGCCATGTTCAAACCACCAAGAACCTGATGCCACCAAAGAGTCTGCAGCCACCAAAGGGTGCAGAGTCCAAGTAATCCAGCAGGCGGCTGGTGGGCAGCGAGCAGCCTCCCCACAATGGCTCAACACTTTAGTTTTGCTCTGTTTCATTTTGCAGTGCTAAGCTCCCTGTTGGTGCCAGGGAACCAAGCGGTGCCACGGATGGAACCTGGGCCTCCCACGTATAGCAAAATGTGCACACAGCCCATTGAGCTACCTTTTCGGCCCTCAACCCTTCTTTGCCAAGGAAAACTGAAACCAGCCAGGTCCGACAGGGGTCTGACAGGGGAGCGGGCAAGCACTGCAGAGAGCCTGCCCCGGACCAAGCTGCATCCGGGCAAGGTGGGAGGGCTAGAATGCACATCTCAGCTGAGGTCTGAGTCTGGTGTCTGGGGTGAGACGCTGGAGGTGGCCGTTTTCCGGGGCTTATGTGGCCAGAGTGGGATGACAATGAAATAATTCTTGGGTTCAGGGATGCAGCTGGAGCTCTCCCAGGCAGGGTCAGGGCTGAAGGCCGCCTGCAGGAGGGAGGCCTGGGTCAGGGAGTCGGCCAGTCATCCAGCTAGGGAGTCCAGCTTTGGGAACAGATCCCAGGCCCGGAGCAACAGGAAAAGAAAGCTCTTTCCCTAGGGGAGGTGAATCTGGGGAAGTCTTTGAGGAACACAGACGTGTGTTGTGTGTGTGTGTGTGTGTCTGTGTCTGTCTGTCTGTCTGTTGGGGGGGTTGTAGGGGGCACAGGTGGGAGAGCTGCCCAGTTCAGGTGCATGGCCCTGGCCATCAGCACTGGGGGCAAGTCCAGGAGAGCGCTAAGGAGGATGAGCCCCCTAGGGACCCCCAGTACTGGCACCCCGGGAGGCTCTGCAGCCCCGAGCACCCAGCAGGAGAGTTTAGGGAGGTCAGGCTGGTGAGCTGCCTGCAGAGGGGGCTTGGGATCGGGCAGCAGCAGAGGAGTCTGGGCCTGTGGTCACAGCAGCTGTCACCCGAGCGGTGGGGACTCCTCTGGAGGTGACCAAGCCACCCCCTAACTCCTCGTGGGCTGCTGTGTGGAGTAAACAGCCCCGTGCCCCCAGGCCTCATTCCCCAACAACCAGGGCAGGGCACAGTGGGTTCAGGGCCAGGTAAAGGACTGTGGAGACAGGAGGCTCCGGAATGTCCCTTCAGGGACCTCCGGACCCTCTGGGACTCTGTTCGTGCTCTTGGTGCAGGGGTGGGCTTGGGAGAGCCTCACTCTGCAGGGGACACACCTTGGGGGCCGCTGGGCGGAGGCTTGGCTGTCTTCCTCTACCCAGCAGGAGGCCAGGAAATGAAGCCTCTCCCCAAGCACCTGGACAAGTTTCATCCTGTCCCCTGCCCTCCCGGGGCAGGAACCCGGGGCCTGTCTCAGGCGGGCTCCAATTCCCAGGGCTGTGAACGAGGGAGGAGGGCAGGCTGGCATGGCAGTGGGCCGGGAGCAGTGTGCAGCTGACTGTGCCTGCGTCCAGGGCAGGCACGGCCATGCGATAGCATCTCGGCAGGGCAGGCTGGACCTGCAGCTGGCCAGGAGGCCCAGGCAGCTCAGGGCCTCTTGGCAGCTTCCCCAAGCAGAAACTAACTTTCTTTCTTTCTTTCTTTCTCTCTCTCTCTCTCTCTCTCTCTCTCTCTCTCTCTCTCTCTCTCTCTCTCTCTCTCTCTCTCTCTCTCTCTCTCTCTCTCTCTCTCTCTCTCTCTCTCTCTCTCTCTCTCTCTCTCTCTCTCTCTCTCTCTCTCTCTCTCTCTCTCTCTCTCTCTCTCTCTCTCTCTCTCTCTCTCTCTCTCTCTCTCTCTCTCTCTCTCTCTCTCTCTCTCTCTCTCTCTCTCTCTCTCTCTCTCTCTCTCTCTCTCTCTCTCTCTCTCTCTCTCTCTCTCTCTCTCTCTCTCTCTCTCTCTCTCTCTCTCTCTCTCTCTCTCTCTCTCTCTCTCTCTCTCTCTCTCTCTCTCTCTCTCTCTCTCTCTCTCTCTCTCTCTCTCTCTCTCTCTCTCTCTCTCTCTCTCTCTCTCTCTCTCTCTCTCTCTCTCTCTCTCTCGTCACACCCAGCAATGCTCAGGGGTTACTCCTGGCTCTGCACTTAGGAATGACTCCTGGCGGTGCTCGGGGAACAAAGATGCTGGGAATCGAACCCAGGTCAGCCACATGCAAGGCAAACGTCCTACCCGCTGTGCTGTCACTCCAGCCCAAGAGATTATAGTTCTTAAAAAAATGTTTTGAATTGGGGGCACGTGGTGCTTGGGGACTTCCTCTATGCTTGGGGGTCACTTCTGGCAGGGCCCCTTTTTTTTTTTGCTTTTTTTTGGGTCACACCCGGCAATGCTCAGGGGTTTCTCCTGGCTCTGCACTCAGGAATTACCTGGCGGTGCTCGGGGACCATATGGGATGCCGGGGATCAAATCCTGGCAGGCAGGGGCCGGCCGCGTGCAAGGCAAACGCCCTACCTGCTGGGCTATCGCGCCCCCAGGTCAGTCTTATGCAAGGCCAAAGCCTTGATCCCTGTACTAGTTCTCCCCCGAACCCTTCCATTTATTTCCCTTTACTTTTTTTCTTTTGTTTGTTTCTGTGTGGACTTGGTGACCCTCCTAAGGGATGCTGGGGATCAAACCTAGGCCAACAGGGGCCGGAGCGATAGCCCAGCGGGTAGGGCGTTTGCCTTGCACGCCGCCGGCCCGGTTCGATCCCCGGCATCCCATGTGGTCCCCAAGCACCGCCAGGAGTGGTTCCTGAGTGCAGAGCCAGGAGTAATCCCTGAGCGCCGCCAGGTATGACCCAAAAAAAAAAAAAAAACCTAGGCCAACAGCAAGACAAGCGCCCTCCCCGCTTCCTTCTGCTTTTACAGGTTGTGGCTAGAGGGTACAAGGCCAGGGGTGTGGGGGAGCATATTATAGACAGATGTTTCCCCAAAGGGCCCCCTTGCATATTGGGGGTGTTGCCTCTGGTGCAACCATATAAGTGCCCCCGCCGGTCCCAGCTCCCAGGACACCAGGCACCCCACAGGACAGGCCCATCTGCTGATGAGACAAGGGGCTCACCTTCTGGGGACGTGACCAAGACAATGAACATGCCCCAACACCCACTGCCCCCTGGCATTTAGGATTTGGGGAGCAGGGGATACTCAGTGAGAACGTCCCAGCTCCCTCCCCAGCTTCCTGGGCACACATGCTGGAGCAGAATGGCACCCAGGCTCTGCCTCTCCCAGCCTGGGGAGCCTCCGCCCCCTGCTGCCCTGGGCCGGGCTCTGAGCTGCCCCTGGAGAGGCTCCGAGGAGCAGAGCTGGTTTATATTCTAGGCAGCTCCCCACTGTGCTCTCTCCCTGCCACCTCCCTTCTCTGCTCCTTCTCCCCCCCTTCCCGGGAGGGTAGGGGCACCGTGGGGGGCAGGCCGCCAAAGCAATGGGCCACTGCCCTCCCTGCCTGGCACCCACCCACTAGGGCTGAGGAGGAAGAGGGGGAGCGGAGGCGCTTTGGGAGACCTGGGCGCCTCCAGGCCAGGACAGGGGAGGCGAGAAATGTCCTTTCCGCCAGGGGAGGGGGACTGGATGAGCAAGGCAGAACGGATGGAGCAGGCAGACACCCCAGAGAAGCCCACCACCCCGGACCCTCTTGGCCTTGCCTCTGTTCCCCCAGGCAGGCGGCTCTGAAGCTGACTCCCCCACTGTTACTATGGAAACGAGGAAGACAGAACAGGAGGGGACAGGCTGATGGGTGGGGAAAAAGACCAGGCAGCGGCCTCTGGGACTTGAGCCTCCGGGACCCCAGCAGCGTGGGCGAAAAGCAGCAGCTCTGGCCCTCTGTTGCACCCCCCAGGGGTGGCAGCGGCTCAGCCAGAGCCAGGGCGGGGGGGGCAGGAGCAAGGGGAACACACAGCGGGGTACAGCCCGTGTCAGGAGGAGGGGGTACAGCCCGTGTCAGGAGGGAGGGGGTACAGCCCGTGTCAGGAGGGAGGGGGTACAGCCCGTGTCAGGAGGGGAGAGGGTACAGCCGTGTCAGGAGGGGGTACAGCCCGTGTCAGGAGGGTACAGCCCGTGTCAGGAGGGGGTACAGCCCGTGTCAGGAGGGGAGGGGGTACAGCCTGTGTCGGGGGGAGTACAGCCCGTGTCAGGAGGGAGGGGGTACAGCCCGTGTCGGGGGAGTACAGCCCGTGTCAGGAGGGGAGGGGGTACAGCCCGTGTCGGGGGGTACAGCCCGTGTCAGGAGGGGAGGGTACAGCCCGTGTCAGGGGGGGGTACAGCCCGTGTCAGGAGGGGAGGGGGTACAGCCTGTGTCAGGAGGGGAGGGGGTACAGCCCGTGTCAGGAGGGGAGGGGGTACAGCCCGTGTCAGGAGGGGAGGGGGGTACAGCCCGTGTCAGGAGGGGTTACAGCCTGTGTCGGGGGGGGGGTACAGCCCGTGTCAGGAGGGAGGGGGTACAGCCCGTGTCAGGTAGGAGAGGGGGTACAGCCCGTGTCAGGAGGGGGGGTACAGCCCGTGTCAGGAGGGGAGGGGGTACAGCCCGTGTCAGGAGGGGTACAGCCCGTGTCAGGAGGGGAGGGTACAGCCCGTGTCAGGAGGGGTACAGCCCGTGTCAGGAGGGAGGGGTACAGCCTGTGTCAGGAGGGGAGGGGTACAGCCCGTGTCAGGAGGGGAGGGGTACAGCCCCGTGTCAGGAGGGAGAGGGGTACAGCCCGTGTCAGGAGGGAGGGGTACAGCCCGTGTCAGGTAGGAGAGGGGTACAGCCCGTGTGAGGGAGGGGGTACAGCCCGTGTCAGGTAGGAGAGGGGGGTACAGCCCGTGTCAGGAGGGGGTACAGCCCGTGTCAGGAGGGGGTACAGCCCGTGTCAGGAGGGGAGGCAGCCATGTCAGGAGGGGGGAGGGTACAGACCGTGTCAGGAGGGTACAGCCATGTCAGGAGGGGAGGGGTACAGACCGTGTCAGGAGGGGATGGGGTACAGCCCGTGTCAGGAGGGGAGGGGTACAGCCCGTGTCAGGAGGGGGTACAGCCCGTGTCAGGAGGGGAGGTACAGCCCGTGTGGGGGGGTGTTATAGCTGCCACACCAGCCACTGCTCACTCCTGCTCCAGCTTCGGGAGTGTGTGTGGGGTGAGGGTAGTAACACCTTTACACCTTTCAGTGCGGCCAGGGGTGCCCCGTGAATGTCCTGTCTAGGAAGGAAACTGCTCAGAGATGACAGGCGTAGGGGCAGGTCACCGCTGACAGACGTGAGCTGGGATTCAAACTGGCCCCCTCAGCGCGGGCCGGGCAGCTCTGAACCTAGCACCCAAGAGGGAGTCAGCTGGGTTCTGTCTCTCAGGGGCAGCTTTAGAAGCTACCCGAAGTGCCCCAAGAAGCAGCTTAGCGGTCCCCTGGGCAGGACGGCCTCTGGATTCAGCCAGTCAGCGGGTGCCCAGTCACCTGGGGGCGCTGTCCGGATCAAGGGGACAGAGAGGAAGCAGGCTGGAGGCCTCGTGCTGGTGACCACCCGCTTTGGCTTCCTGGCTGCCCTCCTTCCTCCCTCCCTCTGGTGGGGGTGATTCCAGCACTCCCCAAGGGGCCTGGCACAGGGGCCAGAAGGAGAGCACGGCAGGCAAGGGGCTTGCCTTGCACCTTCCATCCTCAGCATCCCACATGCCCCCACCACCATAAGTAACCCCTGAGCATTGCCAATAACAAAAAACAGAGAGAGAGAGAGGGAGGGATAGAGAGAGAGGGAGAGGGAGAGGAGAGGGAGGGAGAGAGGGAGAGAGGGAGAGAGGGAGAGAGAGGGAGAGAGGAGAAGGAGAGGGAGGGAGAGAGAGAGAGAGGGAGAGGGAGGGAGAGAGTGAGAGGGAGAGCGGAGAGGGAGAGGGAGGAGAGAGGGAGAGCGAGAGCGAGAGGAGAGGGAGAGGGAGGGAGAGGGAGGGAGAGAGGGAGAGAGGAGGGAGAGGGAGAAGGAGAGGGAGGGAGAGAGGGAGAGGGAGAGGGAGGGAGAGAGCGAGAGGGAGAGCGAGAGGGAGAGAGGGAGGGAGAGAGGGAGAGCGAGAGCGAGAGGGAGAGGGAGAGGGAGGGGAGAGGGAGGGAGAGAGGGAGAGAGAGAGGGAGAGAGGGGGAGAGAGAGAGAGGGAGAGGGAGAGGAAGGGAGAGGGAGGGAGAGGGAGAGGGAGAAGGAGAGGGAGAGAGAGGAGAGAGAGGGAGAGGAGAGGGAGAGAGGGAGAGAGAGGGAGAGAGCGAGGAGAGCGAGAGGGAGGGAGAGGAGGAGGGAGAGGGAGAGAGAGAGGGAGAGCGAGAGGGAGAGCGGAGAGGGAGAGAGGGAGGGAGAGAGGGAGAGGGAGGGAGAGGGAGAGGGAGAGAGAGAGAGGGAGAGAGAGGGAGGGAGAGGGGAGAGGGAGGGAGAGAGGGAGAGAGAGGGAGAGAGAGAGGAGAGCGAAAGGGAGAGGGAGGGAGAGGGAGGGAGAGGGAGAGAGAGGGGAGAGGGAGAGGGAGAGCGAGAGGGAGAGGGAGGGAGAGAGGGAGAGGGAGGGAGAGGGAGAGGGGAGGAGAGAGGGAGAGAGAGGGAGAGAGCGAGAGGGAGAGGGGAGGAGAGAGGGAGAGAGGGAGGGAGAGAGGGGAGAGAGGGAGGAGAGGGAGAGGGAGGGAGAGGGAGGGAGAGAGGGAGAGAGAGAGAGGGAGGGAGAGAGGGAGAGAGAGGGAGAGAGAGCAAGAACGAGAGGGAGAGGAAGGAGAGAGAGGGAGAGAGAGAGTGAGAACGAGAGGGAGAGGGAGAGGGATAGGCAGGGAGAGAGGGAGAGGGAGAGAGAGAGGAGAGGGAGAGGGAGAGGCGAGAGGGAGGAGAGAGGGGAGGGCGAGGGAGGCCTGGTGCAGTGCAGGGAGCTGGGGAAAACCTGCTGACTCCACCCACTTTCGCAGGCGCAGGCCCAGAAGCCTTGACCCAAGACCACCTGGGCACTTGGCACCACTTCCCAGGGCACTGTGGTCAGCCTACCAGCCGAACGCAGTGGCCCTGTGTCAGAGCCTCCTGCTAACAGATGACCCCAGCCACACTGAAGCCTCTTGGGAGATGCAGGCTGGGAGAGGGCAGGGTGGAATGGAAGCAGAGCATCTGGCTGACCGCCTGGAAGAGCTGGACAGCGTGAACAGAGCCTGTCAGTCACAAGAGCTCTAGAGACTTGAGGATATACTGGGTGGTGCTGGGCACCACACAGAGCTGGGGATGGATCCCGGCCCCCTACCCACATGTTCAGGCCATCAGGGAACTCTCTGGTGCTGCTCTGGGCATTTTAGTTTATTTTTTTCAGGTGGGTGGGGTATGCACACCCGGCCATGCTCAGGGTTTCCCCTGGCTCTGCACTCAGGAATTACTCCCTGAGGTGCTGGGGGACCATATGGGATGCCGGGGACTGAACTCGGGTCAGCTGCGTGCAAGGCCAACAGCCTCTTTGCTGTGCTATCTATCGCTCAGGCCTCTGCTTTGGGTATTTTATTTTTATTTATTTATTTATTTTTGCTTTTTGGGTCACACCTGGCGAAGCTCAGGGGTTACCCGGCTCTGCACTCAGGAATTACTCCTGGCGGTGCTCAGGGAACCATATGGGATGCCGGGATCGAACCCAGGCCTGCACAGGCCAGCCACGTGCAAGGCAACCGCCCTACCCGCTGGGCTATCGCCCCAGCCCCCTGCTTTGGGCATTTTAAATTCCAACCAATTCATTTAAATCTGCTGGTGTGCAGCGGGGGCAAGTGCCATTTAGGGAGGACCAGCGTCTGCAGCGCAGGACATGCCTGCGTGGTGGCTACAAGGAGGGCTGCTCCTGCCTCCAGTGCTCACAGTGGGATCAGAGGCCAGAGTGGGCAGCAAGTGAAAGCCAAAGGATGGGCCTGGGGTCATTCCCGTGCGGAAAGGGGGTGGGGTGAAGGGGTCAGCCTGGACCCCAACGCAGGGGTCGTGGTTTTATATTTAGCAGGTTGGAGCACTCCTGGCTCTGTGCTCAGCAAACACTCCTTTTCGTTGGCTTCTATTGTTTTGGTGTTGTCCTTGGCCACACTCAGGTCTTCTTGGCCCTGGGCTCAGGGTCACTCCTGACAGCTAGGGGGTAGAGCCGAGGTCGGCTGCAAGGCAAGCGCCTTGTACTTTCGCTCTGGCCCATCGGGATCATTCTTTTCTGGGGTGGGGGACCAGATTTTGGTACTAGGGCAAGATCTCTCTAGTCCCACAGCAGAGGAACATTTGTCAGTTTTATTTAGTTTTCTTTCCTTCTTTTTTTTTTTTTTTGCTTTTTGGGTCACACCCAGCAATGCTCAGGGGTTTCTCCTGGCTCTGCACTCAGGAATTACTCCTGGTGGTGCTCGGGGGACCATATGGGATGCTGGGGATCGAACCCGGGCCGGCATGGGCTGGCCACGTGCAAGGCAAACGCCCTACCGGCTGGGCTATCACTCCGGGCCCCTTGTTTTCTTTTTTGTATCACACCCGGAAATGCTCAGGGGTTACTCCAGGCTCTGTGCTCAGGAATTACTCCTGGCTGTGCTGGGGTCATACAGGATGCTGGGGACTAAACCTGGGTTGGCTGTATGCAAGGCAAACACCCTACACACTGTACTATTGCTCTGGCCCAATTTTTTTTATTTCCCTCTACCACTTTATCTATCTATCTATCTATCTATCTATCTATCTATCTATCTATCTATCTATCTATCTATCTATCATCTATCTATCTATCTATCTACCTATCTATATCTCATCTATCTATCTATCTATCTATCTATCTACCTATCTATATCTCATCTATCTATCTATCTATCTATCTACCTATCTATCTATATCTCATCTATCTATCTATCTATCTATCTATCTACCTATCTATCTATATCTCATCTATCTATCTATCTATCTATCTATCTATCTATCTATCTATCTATCTATCATTGAATCACTGTGAGATACAAAGTTACAAAGCTGATCACATTTCAGTCATCCAATGTTCCAGCACCTGTTCCTCCACCAGTGTCCATTTCCCACCACCAATGTCTTCCTTTCCCCCACCCCCAGCCTGTCTCTATAGCAGGCACTTTCCTTCTTCCTCCCTCCCTCCTCCCTCCCTCCCCCCTCCCTCCCTCCCTCTCTCCCTCTCTCTCCCCATGGGCATTATGGTTTGCATTACAGACACTAAGAGCTTATCATGTTCAATTCATTTTTTTTTAATGTCACACCCTGCAACTGGTGTGTGTGTGTGTGTGTGTTTGTTTGTGTGTGTGTGTGTAGAGGGGTGGAGGGTGGGCTACTCCCAACTCAGTGCGCAGGGGGTCACTCCTGGAGGTGCTGGGCTCAGGCACTGTGCAGTGTTGGGGCTCTAACTGGGGGCTCCTACAGGACAGTATGTGCTCAGCCAACCAAGCCAAGTGCCCTTCCTGCGTCTGTTGGCATCTAGTGCAAGTTGGCATTTACAAAACCAACCCCTCCACCACCACCACTCCCACTCGCCCAAGGAGACCCGAGGAGGTGGGGTGGTGCTCTCGAGACCCTCCGAGGCAGCTGCCGCTGTCTGGGGGCAGCCCTACCACTCAGGGCCCTACCTTTGGGCTCCAGGCCGTTGGGATTAAAGTGCATCCTCTTCTGACATTCTGTGCAGCTCATGAGGAACCGGGTCACGGCCTCTCGCGGAGGAAGGCGTAGGTCTCTGCGATCTGCGGAGGAGCAGGCGCGCTTGTCACATGGCTGTCGGGTTGCCAAGGGGCAGAACTGAGGGACCCCACGGTGGTGGGAAAGATGGGGGTGCAGAGGAGCCCAGGAGCCAGGACGGGGCGTTCTGCGGACACCAGTCAGTTCTGCTCCTGGCCGCGTTCAGACTTTTTTGCATGCAGGGGCAATAAAAACCCCAAGCCAGCCTTTCTTTTCCCTCTGGTGGGACTGAGCCTCTCAGGGTTGGCCCCTGAACTCGCAAACCCAGCTCTGGGGCAGGGTCCAACCACCTCCTCTCCTGGAGATGGATAAACACAAACCCTGCAGCTAAATCTCCGCGCAGGGGTCTGGGGAGGGAACACTGGGTTCTCCCACGCTCTTCCGGGGGGGAAGTGCCAGAGATCAGCTTTGGGGGAGGTATGTGGAAAGAGGGAGCCAGGGTCACGAATTCTTCCCTGGCAGTGCCACCCCAAAGCCCCTGACCCAGGCGGCACAGCTGCCCCCAGAGGGCCGCCCCCAGCTAGGGAGGAGGAGACCGGGCTGAGGTTAGGGGACGCCAAAGGAGACAGGCCGAGGCCGGGCGGGCGGAGAGACCAGCCCTGTCCTCCGGCTTTGGGAAATGTCCTGATGGGGGCTGCCGAGCACTCAGGCCTGGGTTCTGCGGTTGACGCCGGCCAGCTGCTAGTTTTCTCCCGTTTCCTGGAGTCTGAGTCCTCCCGCTTCTGTCCACTAAGGGGGCAGCATTACCCCAGCATTCTCCCCATCCGCACACAGACCGCCCGCAAAGTTGGCAGCCGGCTCCGGGAACCGACAGGGGGCAGCGGGCCGTGCGCCCGTGGGGCGGCAGGGTGGGCTCCGGGGGCGGGGCGCAGTCCCTCTCTGCGCCGGCCAGGAGGAGGGGCGCACTAGCTTAGGTGCCCCACCCCGGCCCTGGGTGCGGGCAGGCCCCCGAGGACTGCTTGGCTCCCCGCCCGGCCGCTGGCGGGAGGCTTCCCAGGGGGCCGGCCGGCGGCCTAAGCAGGTACGCCTGGTGCCACGATGGTTATTTCTCGGCTGATCTGAGGCTCCGGGAGCTGCCAGGCTCCGGGATGACTGATGTCCCTTCCAGATTCCCGGCCGACTGGAAGGGAGGAGCAAAGGCCGACCTGGGGAGGTGGGACTGAGGTACGGCGGTCCTGCAGAGACGGGGAGGGGAGGGCTTCATCCCAGCCCCAGCTGCCTGTTAGTCTGGGGGTCCTGGGTCCCTCGTGGGCAGGAAGGGTAGGGGATGGGCGGGGTTAGCGAGGTGGGTGGGGTTAGGGGGATGGAAGAGGTTGGGGATGGGCGGGGTTAGGGGAATGGGCGGGTTAGGGGTGGGCGGGGTTAGGGAGGTGGGTGGGGTTAGGGGATGGAAGAGGTTGGGGATGAGCGGGGTTAGGGAATGGGAGGGTTAGGGTGGGCGGGGTTAGGGAGGTGGGTGGGGTTAGGGGGGATGGAAGAGGTTGGGGATGGGCGGGGTTAGGGAATGGGAGGGTTAGGGGTGGGCGGGGTTAGGGAATGGGAAGGTTAGGGATGGGCGGGGTTAGGGGATAGGAGGGATTAGGGAAATGACGGGTTAGGGGGGATGAGAGGGGTTAGGGGCTATAGGGAGGAGTTCGGGGATGGGAGGGGATGGGGGATGGGGGGTTTGGGGGGATGGGCAGGTCAGGGGATGGGAGGGGTTAAGGGATGGGAGGGGTGGGGAATGACGGGTTGGGGATGGGCGGGTCAGGGGATGGGAGGGGTTAAGGGATGGGAGGGGGTGGGGAATGACGGGTTGGGGATGGGCGGGTCAGGGATGGGAGGGGTTAAGGGATGGGAGGGGTGGGGGAATGACGGGTTGGGGATGGGCGGGTCAGGGATGGGAGGGGTTAAGGGATGGGAGGGGGTGGGGAATGACGGGTTGGGGGATGGGCGGGTCAGGGGTTGGAAGTGGGAGTATGGGAGGGTTGGGGCGTGGGAGTGGAAGGTTTGGGTTTGGGGCTGAAGAGGCTGGGATGGGGGGGTGAAAGGTCAGGAGGAGGAAAGTGTAAATGAGAGAGGACAGCGCGGGCAGCAGGAGTGAAGGCCAAGGACTGAGGCTGACCAGGTCAACAGACTCCCTCATAGGCACCTAGGGCAACCGCTTTTGTGTTTGGCTTTTTGGGTCACACCCTGCAATGCCCAGGGGTTACTCCTGGCTCTGCACTCAGGAATTACTCCCGGCGCTGTGTGTGTGTGTGTGTGTGGGGGGGACCATGTGGGATGCCGCTTACAAGGCAACGGTTGCCCACCCGCCCGGGCCCCCACCACCACTTTATTACACCTCGAGCTGAGGGCAGGACCGGGAGAGGTGGACCGCAGTCTCCAGGGCCCAGGAAAAAAAGCTCAGTTTTGTGAGCTCCACTGAGCTGGGCTTTAGGGGCTGGGGGCCCCAGGTTGGCTGCTCTGCAGAGTGCAGGGGTCCTTCCAACCAGGCCCCTGCGGCCAGGGCACATGGCGCCCAGAGAGGAGTCTGTGAGGGCCGGAGTCCTGGTCTTGCAGGGGCTGGGGAGGGGCCACAAGAGGGGGCACTGGGACCCGCTGGAGGTGGGAGCAGGGACTGTGGTCTGGGTAAGGCTCCCTGCAGAACCAGTCTGGCTCTGAATGACCACAATAAGAGTGTGGTCCTGGCGCTAGGGGTTGAAGGAGGGGAAGCCCCAGGACATCTCTTCTCTCCCAACTGTCCTGCTTGCTAGTGGGCTAGCGGGAGGAGGCGGTGCCCCTGCCTGGTGGGGCCGAGGGCCGCAGAGGGCCGCTGAGGGCTGAGCAATTCCCGGCTGCCAGAGCAGAGGCTATTTGCAGTCGTTTGGAACTCAGAGACAGATGAAGCCAATTGGGGGATTTGTGCCACTTTACAACCTCCCCCTTCAGTCCTTGGGAGGATTAGCTCGCAGGAGGCCCGGAGCAGCTGCTGACCACATCTGGCCAGGATGCTACCGTGGTCTGGGCCACCAGATCCGGACTCCGGAACTCCATCGCCTCCCGGTGCTCTGGCAGAGAGGAAGGAAGCCGAGGGGCAGCCCTGAAGGCGGGTGCTGAAACCCACAAAGCCCCCAAAGCAGGGCCCGTCCTCTAGGGGAGGTGGCGGGGCGGGTGGACTCTACACCAGCCTGGCACCAGCAAGACCACCCTGGGAACCCTCTGGGTCTCAGCATCAGTGGCATCAGCGGGTCACAGGGGCGGCCCTGACTGCCCGCGTGCCCCCATTACAGGACGCCACAACCTGTCCTGAGCCACGCTGGATGGTGAGGAGCTAGACACATCCTCTCCTGTGCAGGGGTGTGGCCCCTTGTTTCTCTCTTGTGCCGCTGCTTCGCGTCAGACCCCCAAGCCTGTGTCTGGTGCCTGCAGTGGGCTGGCAGTGCCAGGGTGTAGGAGAAGTAAGAGATGGCACCAAGAGTCCCTCAGCCAAAGGCCCGTGCAAACCCTGGGGTGTCAGGCCGGGCCTCTGCGACGATGGGTGCAGGGTGCCCTTTGGGTGCAGGGTGCCCTTTGAGTGCAGGGTGCCCTTTGAGTGCAGGGTGCCCTCTGGGTGCAGGGGTGCTCTTTGGGTGCAGGGTGCCCTTTGGGTGCAGGGTGCCCTCTGGGTGCAGGGTGCTCTTTGGGGTTCCCGCCACAGCCATGGGCAGGGAGGCGGCACAGCTTTGACCCGGTGGGGGGAAAATGGCAGATGAAAAGAGGGGGACAGAAGCATCCAGGCACCAGCCCGTCCTCCCCAAATGGAGAAGGGTGGCAGGAGAAGGTGGCAGATGGGACGAGGAGGGGAGGGAGGGGAGACCAGGAGGAGGGCGGGTGGCAGCCCCCTTGGCCTCACACCCACCGCAGGAGGGCCCTGGCCTGCTCAGCTCAGGCTTGGCCCTGCTGCTGAAATTCCAGCTCTGTGCTCAGCCCAGCTGGCGCGCTGCCACCCATGTGCCAGCTCCAGGACGGGCAGCGGGAAGCGGGGCACGCGGCAGGCATATGGCCGAGCAGCCAGGAAGTGCGGAGCAAAGCGCCTGGTGAGGCGGAGCAGCCCTCCCCTGTCCTCTCCGTGGCTTGGAAACTGCAGAGCCCCCCGCCCCCGCACACACCGTACAGTCTTCAGGATCACCCGGGAGGGTCTTGGGGAAGGTCCAGGGGTAGGGAGGTGGAGGGTGGGGCTGGCCCCAACCCATGCACCTGGGCAACAGCAAGTTACCAGGCTTCTGAGCTGACCACAGGTTTGCAAAAGGCAGAATGTGGCCTGGGACGGGCTGCCTGGCTCTGAACGCCAGCTGCTTCCCGCCACTCTGAGCCTCAGTCACCTCATCTGTGAGATGGGACATCCTGCCAGCAGCCGCCACCTTCCTGAGCATGAGGGCTCAGCAAGCCGACGCTGGGTGTAGGTCACTGGCCCGGCACTGGCCAATTCAGTGCTGAGAAAACGCACTGGGTCTCCATGCCAAGGGCCGGGGGGCTCCCACCTGGGGTCTCTCCTTTTGTCTGAGACCCTTTCCTGCAAGTACCCTCAGAAGTCTCCTCCTAAAGGCCACTTTCCCAGGGTCAGTACCCAGTGACAAGCAGGGGGGCAGCAGGGACCGCCCTCCCCTCCCTCTCCTGGCCCCTTCACTGCTCTTTGGCCCTTGGCACATCCAGAAGGTTCATTCAGAGCCAAGGTGTCCACGGCCACAGACAAACCCAAGACTCAGGGCATGCAGGGCGCTTCCAGGCATATGGCGGCCATCTCTGCTGCAGCACAAGGCTACTGGGGCTGGACAAGAACGTGCGTGGGGCGGGGTCACAGGGAAGTCGAGACAAGTTCACGCATGAGGGGATGGGCTGATAGTGCCCAGGGAACCCCAGCCAGATGGCCCGTCCCTCTCTCCCTCTGCCTGGGTCACAGGACTGCTGGGGTAAGACGGCCTGAAGGGACAGTCTTTCCTGGACAGACGTGGGGTGGAGGTCACTCTACAACCAGGTCCAAGCTGTGTGTGAGGGAGGCTGTGGGGGTAAGGGGCGGGCCCAGGCCCCTGCCCTGCGCCCCACATCCCCTCCATCAGCGCAGGAGCCTTTTCCCGCCCCAGGAGCCTGCCACTGGCCGCCCTTCTGCCTGCCCCACGCTTACAATACCAGCCTCCTGCCGCTTCTCCATGACTGAGACTTGGGTCTGAGGGTGCCTTTGCCGGATGCCTGGGGCAACCAGGCTTCTGTTTCTTGGCTCTGCTCTAGGCCTCCCTGTCTCTGACAGACCAGTGACCCCTCCCTGGGCACATCGAGGTGGGGGTAGGGTGGGGGAGGAATCGGACGCCGCCCCTGGGGAAGGCCTGGTCTGGACTTTCTGGGGAGGCAGGAAGCCGGATGCACTCACATGGACGAAGCCTTCTGGACAGGCCTGGCACATGGTGAATGCCAAGGCAGTGATTGTTCTACAATCATCATCATCCAGTCATCTCTCCCCCACTCCCAGTCAGAGCCCGGAGCAGGCTGCCAGGGCAGGGGGCACGGGGAGGGGATGTTGGGAGCCAAGGAAGCAGAAGCCTGGAAGAGTTCAAGGAGTTTCCGTCCCAACCCCCAATCCTCTTCTCTTTGACCTGCTTCTCCTTTGTGCTTGGACCCCAGGGCCCGCCCCGTCGCCCTGAGAGCCATAGCTGTGCCCTTGCCCTGTGCGCCCGCCACCCCCGGGTCCCCACAGGCTGTTTCATCACGCCCCAGCTCCCTGCCCCGCCCTCTGCCCAACATGTGCGGAGCCCGTGGCCGCCTGCCAAAGCCCAGGGCTGCCAGCGAGGCAGAGACAGAAATCTCACCGCTCGGTAGGTCTTCTTCTGCCCCGCGTGCTTGGGGCCTTGCCCGGCTCCGCTGAGCTCTCCACATGCATCGAGTAGATGATGTCAAAGAAATCTTCCACCACAGCGACCCGCTTCAGAGAAACGCCCTCGGGCTCCGACAGGCCATCTGCCCCCTGCGACAGGGTGGAGGGGCTGTGTTAGTCAGGGACGACACAGGGGTGGGAGTTGCTCCCTGACCCCCCACCCCCAGGGTCCCCTACGCACCCCTCCCCAGAGGCGTGGAGGGTGGGGTTGTAGTAATGGGTTGGGGTAGGTGGGAGAGACCCCCCCCAACAGACTGAGGAACCTGGGGGTGGGGGGCACGGTCATCTGATGCTGGACAGTTACTGCTGGGAAATCTGGCGGACATAAGGGGCAGGACAAGACCACCACAAACACACACGTGGGGAAAAAAAGAAAAGAAAAAATCCCGCCACCAGAGAGGGCCCCATGTTCACAATTTCAGACAGATTGTGCCAGACTCCGGGCGGCAGCTCTCAAATCACACGCTGTGCCAAGACCATCCCAGGAGTCCCCGGGGGAGGGGGTGCTAAATAGATGCGCCCATCAGCAGCGCGCCAATTAGCTCTAACCTTTCACTGTGGTCCGGGCTGGGGTCCCCGGGGAGCGGCCCCCATCACCTGGGCGACTGCTGCCTCACCCAGGGCTTTTAGAAGAGCCTTTCCCCGCCCGCCCCCGCAGCTGGCTCCCCGGCCAGGCCCCGGGGCTCCCCAGCTCTTTGTATGTGGTGAATAGCAGACACGAGGCCACGTGGAGGTGGCTGGGACGCGTGAGCCTGGTGGCTGTGGTCCTCCCCCTCTTATCAGCATGAGTGCTGTCAGCTGGCGGGGATAAGGGGTGCCAGGATGGAGGTGGGGTTCGTCGGTAGCAGAGCCGCGCCAGCCGAGGTGCAGTGGGCAGGACGGGGAGGGAGGGAGGGAGCGGAAAGGCTGCAGGGCGGAGGCCGGGAACTGCCTGGCTCCCTCCGCAGGCAGGGCAAGACGCACACAACTATGCTCCTGCAGGGATGGATGCCAGCCACCGCCTCCTCCCCCGCCTCCGGGACGTCCGAGACAAAGCTGAGAGCGGTCAAGTGCTCGTGCCCCCTCTTCCCCACCCCCAGCACAGCACTAGAACAGCGGATGGGGAGCTGGTCTTGCATCATAAATGACCGGGGTGTCCCATACGGTCCCCTGCCCCCCAGCACCACAGGGAAGCAATTCCTGAGTCCAGAGTCAGGAGTAACCCTTGAGCACTGCAGGGTGTGACCCAAAAACAAACAAACAAAAGCAAAGTGTGGGGGGTGGGGAACAGGACAGGGCAGGGAGCTGATTTGGGGAAAAGGCAGGTTCCCCCAGAGTGCCCCAAAAGCCAATCTCTAAGGGAACTTGCCCCCCAAAGGGTTTCAGAACATCACCTCCCCGAGGGTATGAGTTCCTGCTGGCGCCCAGCTCGCCCCCCAGAACCTGGAGCAAAGCCCAGAGAACCAAGAAGGCCCCAGAGTCCATGAAACATCCCCCCAACCCCCCAGAGCTGGTGGACTGGGCTGTGGGGGCCAGGCAGGGCGAGGAGACCCCATCCTCTCCAGGCTGAAGGGGGACCTGATCTCACGGGCCAGCCCTCTGGCTTCCCTCAGTTTCTTGTCCTTGAGCTCAGAAATGGGGGCAGCACGCCCAGCTCACAGGACCCCTGAGAAGAAAGGGCTCTCCTGGGGCTGGTCTCCGGGATTCCCGTCTCCCGTGGGAGTTGGCGGTCAGGCCCCCAGCTGTGGTATGTGGGTGGGTGGGCAGGGGCAGAGTTGCCTTAAGTCTTTGTGGCACCTCCATGCTGCTTGTGGACAGGAGCTCGCCTTAAGGCCATAGACTGGGTCTGTTCTCATGAGCTGTGTCCGTCCTGGTGGGCCGGGGTGGGGCGCAGAGGAGGAAGGGCAGCGGACATCCGAGGTTAGGGGGAACCCCAGAGCTAGCACGCAGTGTGACCTGGGTGATGATTTTCTGGCCCCTGAAAGCCCCCTCTCCCGCAGGGCCACCGGCTTCCTCCATTCCAATGAGGGCATCTCAGACCGTGGGCACCCACGGAACCAGAGGGCCCTGGCCAGCGAGACTGTGGGCAAAGCCTTCAGCCTGCCCAGCTTCACTTTGAGGACGAGTCCCAAAACTCCACGACTTCTTGCCTCAAAACTCAGGCGTCTAGGGGCTAGATAGGTTAGAGGTGGGGTGCCTGCTGGCACACCGACCAACCTGGTTTCAACCCCCAGGACACCACATGGTTCCCTCAGCCCTGCCAGGAGTGATCCCTAAGCAGAGACAGGAGTAGATTGAGCACTGCTGGGTGTGGCCCCAAACCGAAAATAAAACAAAACAAAAAGTAAACTCAGGAGTCTGCTGGGGTTTTTTTTTTTTTTTTTTTGGCTTTTTGGGTCACACCCAACGACACTCAGGGGGTTACTCCTGGCTGGCTTCCTCACTCAGGAATTACTCCCAGTGGTGCCTGGGGGACCATATGGGATGCCGGGGATCGAACCCAGGTCGGCTGCGTGCAAGGCGAATGCCCTACCCGCTGTGCTATCGCTCCGGCCCCTGCTGGTTCTTGAGGTCTCCCTGAAGTCCCCACCCCAGATGTCCACAAAGGCTCATTCAATATCTTACTTACCCCATAGTTTGGGGGAGCTTGAAATATTGCCATGATAGAATCAGATAGGAAAAATATTATGACACGTCAGTTAGAGCAGACTTCTAACCACAGACTCACGTGGGAAAACAAAACACCAAAATATAAACCAACCCTTAAGAATGAAAATATAGGGGCCAGAGCGATAGTCCAGCCGGGTAGGGCGTTTGCCTGTGCTGGCCCAGGTTCCATCCCCGGCATCCCATATGGTCCCCTGAGCACTGCCAGGAGTAATTCCTGAGTGCAGAGCTAGGAGTAATCCCTGAGCATTGCCGGGTGTGACCCAAAAAAAGCAAAAATAAATAAATAAATAAATAAATAAATAAATAAATAAATAATGAAAATATATAATAAATATAAATTCTATTTCTTGATTATAGAGGTGGATGCAGCTTATTTCTAAGTCCTCAATATGAAGACTTAGAATTTATGTATTTTTCTGTGGTCCGTGTAACTTTGAATAATAATTAGAAAAGTTTTATCTTTGTCCAGAGAGATGGTACAGGGGTTTAAGACATTTGCCTTGCAAGCGGCCAACCTCTGTCACCACAAATGATCCTTCAAGTTCCACCTGGAGTGACCCCTAAGCAAGGAGTGGACAGAAAGCCCTGGGCACAGCTGGTGTGGATCAAAAAGCAAAAGCAAATCAATGGGCTGGAGCGATAGTCCAGCGGGTAGGGAGTTTGCCTTGCACGCAACCGACCAGTGTTCGATCCCCGGCCTCCCATATGGTCCCTTGAGCACCGCCAGGAGTAATTCCTGAGTGCAGAGCCAGGAGTAACCCCTGAGCATTGCCAGGTGTGACCCAAAAAAGAAAAAAAGGCAAAACAAAAGAAGAGATTTGTATAAAGTAATGGAGCTGATAGTTCCACATTTTGATCATTGAAACCAATAGCATAATGATGGGTTAAACTGATTAAAAGTGAATGAACCAGGCCATAGTGACAGTACAGCGGGCAGGGCGTTTTGCTTTTGCACCCTGCCACAGCATCCCATATGGTTCCTTGAGCACTGCCAGGAGTAATTCCTGAGTACAGAGCCAGGAGTAACCCCTGAGCATCACCAGGTTGACCCAAAAATAAAAGCACACATAAATAAATAAAAATAAATCCATAGATAAATAGATAAATAAAAGTGAATAGATCTCTTAACTCAAAAAATTATTTTAGTATTGGGGGAGACAAGTACAGGGGGTTAAGGCACTTGCCTTGCATGTGACCAACCCTGGTTCAATTCCCAGCACCACATATGGTCCCCTGAGCACGGCCAGCAGAGATCTCTGGGCAAGGTCAGGAGAAAGCTGTGTGGTTTAGAAACAAACAAAATAAAGTTTCAAGTCAAAACAGGGATCACTGAACCCGGGTCAGCGCATGAAAGACAAATGTCATACCCACTGTACTATCTCAAGAGATGTTTCTGGAAATGGTGATACCAACTGGTGGAAAGAGAAAAAAAATTGAAAATCAGTTGCTGAGAAGAGAGTGTTTTTGGACAAATGGGAAGGAAAGATCCCCTAAGCTTATTGAATTTGGGGAGCACTTGGCCTTTTGAAAACGCAGTTTCCTCACCTTTATTTATTTATTTGTTTGTTTTTGGGTCACACCCGCGATGCTCAGGGGTTACTCCTGGCTCTGCACTCAGGAATTACTCCTGGCGTATGCTTGGGGGACCATATGGGATGCTGGGGATCGAACCCTGGCCGGCACAGGGCCGCAAAGGCAAACGCCCTACCTGCTGGGCTATCGCTGTGGCCCCTTTTTCTATTTATTTATTTGTTTGTTTGTTTGTTTGTTTGTTTGTTTTTAGGTCACACCCGGTGATGCTCAGGGGTTACTCCTGGCTCTGCACTCAGGAATTACCCTGGCGCCTCACCTATAAAATGCGCCCTAACACGTAAGTTGAGTGTTCCAAGAACAAGGTGAGGGAATCAGGAACACAATGCACACTCGCTTATTGGAATTTGCTCTTCCCTTACGTATACGGAGTTTGGGCTCAATAAATCAAGAACAGGCTTTTGCCTGCAGGAGCCCCTGCACTGCATTCACCACAGAGGATCTGCCCCAAGCACTGAGCCGTGACTATCTCCCAGCACCCAAGGGGGTGGCCCAGAGACTGAAATAGGAGAGATCTGTGGAATCTGGACATTTCCCTTTGGGAATCGAGGTCCCTTGTCTGTCCCTCTCATTCAGCCTGCCCCTCTCATCCATTCAAGATGAGAATGAACCGTAGCCCCCTCCCCCTGCTTTGGAAGACGTGCATTATCTTTTTTTTTTTTTTTTTTTTTTTTTTGCTTTTTTGGGTCACACCCGGCGATGCTCAGGGGTTACTCCTGGCTCTGCACTCAGGAATTAATCCTGGCAGTGCTCGGGGACCATATGGGATGCCGGGGGATCGAACCCTAGCCAGCATGGGCCGGCCGTGTGCAAGGCAAACGCCCTACCCGCTGGGCTATCGCCTGGCCCCGACATGCATTATCTTTTTCTTTTTGGTCACACCCAGTGACCAGTGATGCCCAGGGGTTAGTCCTGGCTCTGCACTTAGAAATTACTCCTGGCAGTGCTTGGAGGATCAAACCCGGTCGGCCAAGTGCAAGGCAAACGTCCTACCCACTATACTATAGCTCCAGCCTTGACATGAGTTGTCTTATTCCTGTGACTCCCCATACACCTGCTTTAACTGACCAACCTGATTCAACGGCACAGCAAAACTCGCTGCCCAGTGCCGCATGCCTCTGCCCAGCCTTACACCTCTAGTCCTAGGGAGACACTGATCACTTCACAGTTTTGCACCTCAAAAGCGACCACCAGGGACCCTAATGAAGTACAGCACGCAGGACATTAGCTATGCATGTGGCTGACCCAGGTTCAACCCCCAGCACCCCATATGGTCTCCTGAGCACTGCCAGGAGGGATTCCTGAGCACAGAGCCAGGAGTCAGCCTGGAACACACCTGAATGGTGCAAAAAGAAAAGAAAACAAGGAACTATTTCCAAGAAACTACCCGAGGGAGACTCTTTCCCCGTAGCTCCCCACTCTAGAACAGACACCACCCCACCCGAATTGAAGACCGGTGCTGTAGCGTCACTTGGCTCCCGCAGAAGGCCATCAGTATTCACCTGCAGAGACACACCTTGAACTGTCCTCTGGTGAGCTGTGGCGACTGGACACTGTGTGCCGCACCCTCAGGGAAGAACGCCAGGATATATGTATGGCCTTCAAAGAGAGCCCACGCAAGAGAACAAAGGGCTCCCACGGCAGTCACATGCCCAGAACTCGCTGCCAGGCCCCACATCCGTACAGGTAAGAACCTTCCTGCTCTGTGCTGTGGGAAAGGCTTGTGTCCCCCTCCCCCACACACACACACAAGAATCCAGACACAGCGTGACCTGGAGCTGCTGACTGGTCTCTAGATAGGGAGGGAAGCACCTTCCTCCTAGTCCAGAGACATCCCTGCCAACATCCGCTTCTGCTTGGTACCCAAATCAGCTTGATCTGCTCCACTGCCCCACGCATACTGGGCCCTGGAAGGACAAAGGACACGCACTTGTGTCTAGGCTGCAGAACCAGAGGGCCTGGAGTCCAGTATCCTGGGAGTGCCAGCCGGGAGTGATAGAATGGAACCCCGCAGCGCCCCCGGGAAACACCATGAAAACACAAGGTCAGCTGTGCACAACTGACCCGGGGCAGGGCGGGTGGGGGTGAGGATGGGGCTTCCAGCCTGGGGAAGACTATCGCCATGGCAACATGCTCCATCCCTTGTGAATCAGCCAACTCCAAAAGTCGGCCAGACCCAGGCCAACAAAACTAGACAGGCAGCAGTGTTTAAAAATTCATGGACCTACTAATTCTCACCAAGGGCACTGCCTTCCTTAAAGTCCACTTGAAAGCCAGAGTGCAAGGAGGAAAGGCCCAAATGTCGGCAGAAACGCTGCCAGTTTCAGAACCGTTGGAACAGGCACGATGTGTGGTCCCTCAACCACCAGCCCGGCCACTGCCTGGGGAACTTGTAATGTCTGCTCTGCGGGCCCGCCCGGGCCTACTGATTCTGACACAGCTGGGGTCTTAATAGGCCCCCCCAGATGACTGTGATGCATGGGAGATTTTGAGAACTCCTGATTAGAATATCTCCATGATAGAGAGGAGGGAGATAACTCGTAGAGAAACTGGTTTTGGCTCATTAAATATAGACATGCTCTGTGCTCCTAGGCCTGATATATTAATATTTTCTACTTCAACGAAGGCCAGTTTTTCTAATGGTGGGAACAAAAGAATCCTATTGGGCAACATTAGTATAAATTCAACACACTTGCCCAGATACTTATTGAGGATTACGTGGACAGGAAGGGCAGGCACACCCCACATGCTCATCAGACTTGGAAGTCCTTCCCAGCACTGTGAATTTGTACTTAAGCAGGTCACCCCTAGCAGATCCTCTCTGACTCCCTCCGTTTCCTCCCACGCTCTGAATGCTCAGCACCTCTGTGCACTCCATCAGGGCCATTAAGCAGGCCCTGGGTGGCCTCCCCAGGCTGGTGTCAGGAGATGCCCCTTAGGGCAGCCTCTGAGTCCCACTGAATTTTTACCTGTCTCCTCACTTGCTGGGGCTGCATGGATCAGGGTGGGCTCACCATTTCACCTGGCGTGCCACTTAGCACACGCCCACCACTATCAGCAGTGGGGACCTCCCAGCAACAAAGAAGCCACAGTGCAGAAGACTCTACAGAGACAAGGAGATGGGATTTCCCAATTGGGTCCGCTCAGAGAAAGTCCCCCAGCCCACCGAGAGAAAGTCCTTTGGATGTGCCCTCTGACAGCATCTGATCATTGGCTCTTGACAAGATCTAAAAAACAATGAGACTGTTGATAGAGTGGACACGCATTCCGCAGAATCTCACGCCCCCAACACACACATACCCCCCACTCTCCTAAAGAAACACACCTCTGGTTCCCACTTGTGTGGGAGCCCAGGACTTCGGGGGTTGATTGCACAGGCAAATGTGAGGCCGCCCCTCCGGCTCCCTCTGGGCCGGCCAGAGAAGTGGCTGAGGTTATTTATAAGCTTCTGCCCATTAGCAGCTGGGCTGTTCCTGCAGCTCGGCCCATGCTTCCAACACTCAAACACAGGCAGGACTGGAGCTCTGAAAGGGGGAGTCTCAGTTTTGGGGGCTTCCTACAAAGTCTCACCTCCAGCTCCTGGCTAGGCTGAAAGACGACGGGAATGAGGCAGAGAGGACATTTTCAAACCCCACCAAGCTGAGAACAAAATGAAGAGGGAGACCGGAGGGAAGACCATCACCGACATACCCAGAGTTCCCCAATAGCAGCCTGTCACCCATGGGAAAGGACAGGGCCAGAGAGAGATAAAACAGCGGGCAGGGCACTACCCTGCATACAGTCGACCTGGGTTCGAGCCCCGCATCCCATATGATTCCCCAAGCACCACCAGGAGTGATTCCTCAGTGCTGAGTCAAAACATAAAAAAAGGAAAATTGGAAAGGACAATCATATGGGTAAGGGGAGAAGATTGTTCAAATTGGACAAAGCCAGTATTTCCATTTTTTATCACTGGTGTATGCTACCTTCTCTGGACCCAAACCCACACAAAACCCTCCACAATAAAGTTTTACCCCAGAATTTTAGGACCCACTGTTTGCTGCCTGAAGCTCTTGAGGTCCGGCCGGGACAGAGGCGGGACAGGCTCGCTGCAGGGCTGGTGGATGAGTAAACACGCAAATGGAGTGGGAGCGGCCGGCACCTGCCTCTCCTCCCTGCACGCAGCCTCCAACTGTGAGCACAGAGCCGCCACCTCGGCGCACCTGCCATCTGGACCGGGCCTGCATATTCCAAGACCTTCTTTCTGCTTCACTGAGTCTCCATCTTCTTTCACATCACGGAGGGACCAAAACACCCCCCCACACACACACACACACCCCACCATCAGCCTGGAGAAATGTCTGGGATCGGCCCCCAAATGTCTGTGCCCCCTTTGAGAGGTGCCATAACCTTCAAAGGGTTCCGAATATTTCTTCCCCTCTTGGGGGAGTGTTAACTCTGGGGTGCCTGTACTTGGAAAGCCGGGATGGGTGGAAAGACAAAGGGGGTGCCCCTCTTGCAGGAGAGAGACCAGAGGATCTCAGGAGAGAGAGTAGCCAGGCTTGTAGGGGGTTTGGGTCTAGCTTGCAGAATTCTCTCCGGGAGGACTGGGGAGGCCGCAGGAGCACCTGGGGTAGTAAAGTAACAAGCCTGCTGACAATTCTGCCCCACCCTGGCTGGCCTGGGCCTCAGTTTCCAGCGGTGCGGAGGGGGCCCACCAAGCACAATGGCTCTCACCGAAGAAGGCTGCATAAATAGCATCTTCCTTGGAGGAGACACCCAGAAGACCGCGGTCACCCCACAGCGGGTGCGCTCCTGGGGCCCTGCCTCCCTGGGCGCGGAGACCAAGGACAGGGATTGGGGTCATGGAGGTGGAGGGGAGCGGGAGGGTTCCAGGCGGCTGGGGGCGGCTCAGAGCCCAGCAGGCCCCGGCGGGCGGGTCCCTCCGGGGCCCGAGGCGGGCGGCCTGGGCGCGCTAACGAGCGGGGGCCCCAGGTGCGGGGCCCCACCCGGGCCGGGCGGGAAGAGGAGGGGCCCGCGAGGGAGGGAGCGGCCGGCGCGCTAATGACTGTTGACAGCGCGCTCCGGGGCCGGCCGGGCCGCGCGCGCCGCTGACAGCTGCTCGGGCGGGGCCGGCGCGGGGCGCAGCGGTCGCGGTCCCCCCACGGCGCACGCGCGTGCGCCCCGGCAGGGAGGGCGGCGGCGCGGGGCGGCACGGGTGGCGCGCGCGCCGGGCCCGGGTTCCGAGGGCCTGCTGGAGGCGGCTCGCGCGGCTCCTCGCGGGCAGGCAGGTAATGAGAGTAACCATGGCAACACACCAGAGGAAGTGTATTCTGCAGGAGACGTTAATCCCCTCTCCCCGGAGCTGGGACAGCCTGACTTTCCATTCTCACACAGTAATTAGATACCAGCTGTCAGTGCAGGGGGACGGCTCCGCGGCTGCAGCCCGGCTGGGTGGGTGGGGGGGGTGGGGGGGGGGGGCGCACACAGGGGGCGGGGGGGGGCCTGGGGAGGAGAGCGTTAAAGACACAGGGACGCTTTCCAACGGCGGGTCGGGGCGGCGCGCTGGCACCCCCGCGGTTCCGACCGCCGGGCGCGTTCCCGCTCACCTGGAGACCCCCGCCCACCCGCACGCACCTGCTGCGCGCGCGCCCGCCGCCCGCCCGCCCGCGCGATCCCCCAGGCCCGGCCTCCTCCTGCTCACTCCCGGCGCACCTGCCCCGCTCCCGCCCCCTCCTGGGCCGCTGCCCACCTGTCCTTTGTGCGGGGCGGTACCATTCGATCTGGCCAGCTCTCCTTTGGGGGAGCACCCGCTATGTGCCAGGCACTCTGCCAAGCCTGGTCTGTGTAATCCTCGCAGACCCTAGGCGGGAGGCGCCTCTGCCGGTCCGCAACGCCCGAGACGCGGTGGGGTGTGGTCAGGCAGGGTCAGGCACACTTGAACTCCCTGTCCTGAGGCCCATTTAACCACCAGACTACCCATCGCGTCCACATCCGTTATCGCTGGGGGTGGCAGGGGGCTCCCAACCGTTCAGGGAGACAAAACAGTCGCACTGGTGGTCGGCACCGTGGTGCATTCCAGTGTGCCAAGCGCTCACTCACTGCCTGTTTTTTTCTTTCCCAGCACACCTGAGAGGTTTATTAACCCCATTTTGCAGGACTGGCCCACAGTCCTCAACAGAGCTCAGCAAATCAGTGCTCCCCACCCCCACCCCAGGATCCATGGCCGGGCCACTGGACACTCTGAAGGCCGCCATCGCACTGTTTGTAGCTGGAAGGACACCCAGACCTTGTCACTGTTCTAGCCCCTTCCAGCATGGGGGCGACGGGTGCAAGTATCTAGGCCTGCAACCTAGAACCACTGGCCCATCCCGCGTGCTTGCCAGGCCCCAGGAACCCTCCCTCGGCGTGATTTGGGAAGGACAGACTCTAGGGCAGCCCCACTCACTCCCAGGTGGCTTCCACAAGCCCACCAAGGCCAGAGGCCAGTCCACGGAGAGATGGCCCTGGGCAGCTCAGCACTCTCCCTCCTCCCCAGGACACCTGTGCTCCTACCCTCACCCCCAAGCCCAGCCGGGTCAGGAAGTGCTGAGGGGCAGAGAGGGTTCCTGGGCCCTGTGCCGGTGTCTGGGCAGGAGGAGCCATTTGATCCTTTCCCACTGCCCTGGCCGTGACCTCCTCCCAGGCCAGGGGAGCCAGTACCCCAGGCTGCAGGGAGAACCCAGCGTTCTCCGACCCAGTCTGCATTCCTGTGGGAGGAGGGGAAGCGGGAGGCCGGGCCAGGCTGCAGGGACCAAGACACCCCCTCCCCACCACCCCCCTGGCTGCCCACCCTGCACCGGCCAAGGGTGAGCGGCCTCCAGCCTCACTGTTTCCTGCGCACTCTCCCCATCTCTGGGTGGCAGAGCTGCCTAAATTTGGCTCCAGGAGGGAATGGGGGAGGCAGCAGCAGGCGGGTGCTGTCAGAGGCCAGGGCGCAGCTCCCTGTCTAGCCGGCTGGCATTTTTGCTGTCTGGAGGAGGGCAGCCCCCACCCCACCCCCACCCCAGCAGCCAGCCCTCTCCGGGAAAGAGATGTTGGGAAAGAGATGTTCGTACCTTCTGACATGCAGTAATGTGCAAACGACATGCAAACCCGAGCTTAAAGCCGCCTGCAGGCAGCCAGCGAACAGCTTGGGTGCTGCTTTGGGAGAAGAACAGAAGGACCAGGGGCACGTTCCCAGAGGCAGCAGGGAGGGGGGGGTGAGGGGCCCAGGGTGTCCAGGGCTGGTGGGTGAGGGGCTCCATGTCTTGCCAAGGGGAGTTCTGGGGCTGGCAGTCAGCGGCAGAGCCTCTGAGCCCAGTCTGAGGGTAGGGCCCTGATTCCTCTGCCCGCTCTGGCATATAGGGCTGGGCACGCCCAGTCACATGGGGCAGCATGGGCGCGGCAGCTGCCCTGGCCAGGTTTAGACCCTGACTCTGCTGGCCCACTGGCCAGTTCCTCCACAGCAGAGGCGGGCAGACAGCTCACGGATAAGACCCTCCTTTTCACGACTGGTCCTCTCTTCTCTGGAAGGTGGAGACCAGGGGCCTGGCCTAGAACCAGGCTTTGGAGCTGAACCTGATTTCTTGTTTTGCCTTTTTGGGTCACACCCGGCAATGCTCTGGGGCTACTCCTGGCTCCGCACTCAGGAATTATTCCTGGCAGTGCTCGGGGACCATATGGGATGCCGGGGATCGAACCCGGGCCGGCACAAGCCGGCTTGTGCAAGGCAAATGCCCTACCCGCTGGGCTATTGCTCCGGCCCCTGAACCTGATTTCTAGATCTGGCTCAGCCTGAGTGGCTCTGAAGGGGGTGGAGGGGGTCCCTCTCCACTCCTCCAGGAAACAGGTGCAGGACCTCAGGGTCAGCTGTGACAGCTACATGAGGGTTGTGTACCCCAGAAGTCTGGCCACTGGGTGCTCTCACTGCTTTCTGCATCCCTTTAATGCTTTCTGGTTTCTGGCCCCTTCCCCATGCCCCTCTCTCTCCATGTCACGTCCTTGCTCTCACTCCCCATTTCTCTCCCCACTGATCTTGGTGACCTCAGGCCGGCTGTGGCTCTCAAGGGCCTTAGTATGCAAGTCTGTTAACAGGCGGTCTTGGGGGTGGGGACTCTGTCCAGGGTCTGGGGGGCCCAGCAGGCACCCATCATCCCAAATGACCATGGTGGGGAGTGGGCTGTGCCCTCAGCATTATCGGGCAGGGGAGTGTTGGGGGCCCGGCTTCTCAGTAACTCTGTTTAACCCCAGATAACTGCTCCCCTGCCCCTCGGCTGGGACTGATAGGAGCTGAGTCCAATTTCCTGCCACCCCAAAGCCACTTCCTGCCAAACTCGAGCAGATACCAGAAGAACTTGTTTTCAGTGTGGGGATGGCCATCCACTGGGGCCTGGGGCGGGGACACTTCTTCCACTTGCCTGTCTGCCCGGTGAGGGGAACAAGGAGCATGTGACCCTCCCTCACCTCTGAACCCTCCATGCCTCCAGGAGGCCAGGAAGGGCGCCACGTGTCCCCGTCAGCCCAGACAGACGCATGTGGGCAGCAGGACACGTCTGCTGCTGCCACACACAGACACACATTGGTCTGACACAGTCTCCACAGCCCCTGGGCATGTGGGCCAAGGACTCGGGGGGGAGGGACGAGGCCGCGGCCACTCATGCTGTCTAGTCTCACGAGGATTCCTCACAGACAGTCCTGCCTGACCTCCGGGTTTACCCGCACCACCAAAAGGAAACATTCCACTGCACCCCCATACTCACCCCATCCAGGTGCAGCTACTCTTTCAGTAAACTGTACTTGGGGGCAGGGGGCAGCTGTTCTGTGCTGGCCCACAGGCAGAGGCTGGACTAGTAACAGCTGGCTGTGCCCGCCCCTCTGGGTCCTGCTTTGCTGCCAAGGGCTCTGGGGTGGTCAGTGAGAGCAAAGCCCCCATGTGCCTGGCACCAATGCGCCCCTCTCTGCATGAGCCTACAGCATCCTATGTCCAGCTTCACCCGAGACCCCTGGCCCTAAGCCCCCGACAGCTGAGGTCACACAAGCTCCCAGGGAAGGGAACTGAGGCTCAGCATAGAGGGTCCCCGCTGATGCATCCCTGCCTGGCGCCCCGCCCACCACACACCGGGGCTCAGCCTGGAAAGCTCTTCCCGCTGGCTCTTGGCATGGCTGGCTCCGTCTGAGCTTCTGACATATCCCAGAGCCGTCCAAGGCAGCCCCCTGCTCGCCTCCCCCAGGCACTGCTCACCTGCAAACAGTGCTCTGCCCCAGCCAAGAGGCGGGGCCATCAGGGCTTACAGCTGTCAACTTTCCCAAGGGAAATAATCCACGAGGAGCACCCCTCAGCACAGACACTGAGAACAGTCTGGATCCGGCGGATCCCCAAAGTCGCATCTTCCCCCCCATTCTATGATCACATCAGTGCAAGCACTTGTGAATGAATGGATGAATGAATGAATGAATGAATGAGGCAGAGCCGCACAATCCTAGCCCACCGCCTCCCTATGCTGACTCCATCTCATTGCCGACAGAGCTCCCTCTTTATGGCACCAGCCACACCACCCCCCCATTCATGGACTTGTGAATGAATGAAGGAAGGAAGGAATGAGGTGACGCTCGCAGGCCCCCTGGCCACTGCTCCCTGTGCTAACCCCCTTTCATTGCCTGGCAGTGTAGACAGAAGCCAAGCCCAGCCGCCGGGGCTGGTGCAGGGCCGCAGGGCTGCCTGAAGCCGGCTGTCAGGAGCTCGTCTGGCCCCCGCCGCCAGCAGGGGAGACCAGCTGGCGGTACAGGGTCCACCGGCCCAGGCCTGGAATCTGAGCCGCCCTGAGAGGCCCCGCTTCTCTTCGGGCCCCACAAACTGGCCTTTGTTTCCCGGACCGGCCAAGGCAGAGCGGGCGCGGGCTCTCTCTCTCTCTCTGCCCAAGGCACCGCGTGGAGCCCAGCCGGGCCGGCGCGGGGTAACCAGGCCAGCCTCCTCTCCGTCCATGCCCACGACGACGTAGCTTCAGGTCTAAATGGAGATGTAATTTTCTATACAAATCCATGACAATTTAGATGGAGTGATTGTAATTGGCTTTTCAATGGGGGTTTTGTCCAGCGCTGGTGGCTAGAACCGGTGGCCTGTTTGAGGCAGGCTCCATTTAAATGACAATAAAGCAATAATATTGAGGACTTGTACAGGGCCCAGAGCCCCTCCTGAGCCCAAGTGAAGTCTCATGTTTATGGATCTGGTTCTTCCTTGAGGCTGTCTGGACAGCCGGGTGGTGGGGGCATCCAGACAGGGGCACAGAGATGGCCAGGGCAGGGTCACTGCCCTCTGCTCCTCCTGCACTGGCCAGGGCTGGTGTATGAGTCCAAGCACTGAGGGTGTGGAAACCCTCCCAACGGTCAGGCAGGTGAGAGCAAGGAGGGCGCAAAGACCAGCTGCCTGGCACAGGGTCTGAGAGAGGACCCGCAGCCCAAGAAGAGGGGGACAAGGTCCCACTCTCTAGTTTCCTGGCTCCAACCTGCTACACTCTCCCTTGCCTCTGTTTCCCCACCACCCAGTGGGAAAGCCCCACAGAAGGCTGGGCACTGGCCCGTGGGAGGTGCTCCCAGGTGGGACATCAGTGCTCAAGGAGCGGTTCAGCTCCAGCCTCGGCATTTCGTGACCGTGGACAAGGGGCTCAACCTTGGCAAAGGGGCCCCTGAGGTTTCTCTTGGGGGGTGGGTGTTTGGAAAGACAACAACACAGGGTGTGAGGATTTCAGGGGGGACCCAGGCAAGTGCTCGACACAGATCCGGTGCACTCGCTTGTCAGACATTCGCTCCTGGCCTCGAGGGGCTGGCCCGCCACCCAGTGATAATTATAAGGTTGCATGTGGGAGACAGAAAGGGAAGGCAAGCCAAGATGTCACTGGCTGTCACTGGCATCAGGAGCTGCACCGGGGACTGTGATCTGGACAGGCCTTGGGAACAGAGAGCGTGCCACTGGGCCGTGGTAAGCAGAGCAGGCTTCCTGGAAGAGGTGGTCTTAGGGCTGGATCTTGAAAGACGTGTGGCACTTTGGTCAACACGGGGCAGGATACCAGTGCAGGGCACTGTGGCTCGGGCAGTGGGGTAAGCGTGGAGTGCTGCCTCCTGACAAGAGCCGCCCACCTGTAAGAGCAGCTGGGCAGGGCCCTCTCCCAGGAGCACCAGTCTAAGAACAGAAAGGAAGCAAAGGCCCAGAGACAGGGGCTGTGGATCACATTTTGGTTTGGTTTTTGCAGGGGAACCTTCCCAGACGGGCTGGTGGTGGCGGTGGGCAGGGGAAGTATCAGTTCGGTGATGCCGGACCAGGGCCTGGCTGTGTAGCCTGCCTTTTTTTTTTTTCTTTTTTGGGTCACAGCCGGCAATGCTCAGGGGTTACTCTGGGCTCTGCACTCAGGAATTACTCCTGGTGGTGCTCAGGGGACCACAGGGGATGCCGGGATTGAACCCGGTCAGCCACATGCAAAGTAAACGCCCCACCCACTGTATTATTGCTCCAGCGCCCCCATCTTTGGTTCCATGGGGTGATAGTTCAGCTCGGGTGCTGGGGCGGGACACAGGTATTGGGCTGGGGGCCTTGAGCATGCCAGTAAGGGTCACAGCCTTGGAGGATCTCCCCATCCACCCCCAGAAAAATTTTTTTAGAGAACACATTTTATTTTTAAAGGATCTGCTTGTGGCTTATGGGTTGCAGAGAGGAAGGGAGGTAGGGAGAGGGGAGATGGTGGGGGGAAGATCAGGGAGCACAGTGGCCCGCGGAGGGGAACAAAGGAGAGGTAGAGACCCACCCCTGCTCCCCAGTAAGGCTCTCCCCGGTTTAGGAAAGCACTGAGCAACACCTAGGGTTTTTTTTTCTCCCAGGCAGGAAAAGCCCCCGCTGAGATTCGTGCTCTGGAAAGATCACTCTGGCTGCAGGGGGCGGGTGGGGTGGGCGAGGCCGGAGGGCAGGAGCAAGCGCTGGAGGCCCGGAGATCTCAGCAGCACCGATGTGCTCTCATCCCAGAGCAACACAATTGGTCCGGGAGGTCTAAGAAACTAGCCCTGGGTCCCAGAGCTTGGGTGGGTAGAAGGGCTCCCACTGTCCCCGCACCCCCCCACCCTGTATCACCTTTCCTTGGTCTCTGGTAAGAACCATCCTGGGGGCCGGGGATGTAGCTTGTGAGGAAACACCAGCTTTGCAGTGCTGTCTGACCCAGTGTGGCTCTGGTAACCCCCCTGTCCCCCCCACCCAGCATCACCCAAATAGTATTCCAGCCAAACCCCTACAGCACCCATGACGGGCCCCAAAGATGTTCTCTGTTACAGGTGAAGAGGCTCCCAGAAACCAAATCACTTACTAAAGGCACAACCAGCTCCATCCAGCACACAAAGTGAGGCCTCTGGAAGTGCTGGGGGGAGGAGCAGCACGGATTCTTATTACGATTTTACTTTATTGCTAATAGCTGCAAGTTGGGAAATCTCAAGAAAAGAAAGAAAGCAACCGGACTTTGTACCCAATTGCCTGGTATTGGCAGCTCCAGGGCCCAATCCTTGAACCTCATTTATCTTGGGGCCCTCGGGGTGAAGCGTCCAGCAGGGGCCTCTCCGCCCCGAGTCAGCTGGCCAGATGTGAGGCTGAGAGCTGGCGATGGGGGGCCCTGCCGAGCCAAAGAAAGCCCCCAACTCAGCCCTTGAGGCCTTAAGCCCACACTCTTATCAGCTTTCTCATGGCCGCTTGCTCAAGCCCAGTGCCCCAGAACCACTGTCCTGTGTCTTGCCCACGTGCCCTGGCCCTGCCCTCCCGTGGCCGGGCGTGGCAGGGGCAGGATGGGAGGCGCGCTCTCTGCCACGGTCCATCTGCAGGAAGGGTCAAGTGCGTTGTTTTACTTTTTTTATTTGTTTGTTTGTTTTGGGGATGGTATTCAGGGCTTACTCCTGACTCTAAGCTCAAAGATCACTCCTGGTGGAGTTTGAGGGACCACATGGGGTGCCAGGGATCAAACCCAGGTCAGTATGTGCAAAGCAAACGCCCTCCCCCGCTGTACTGTCACTCCGGTCCCTCAAGTGCTCTGTTTTGACTCTGGTCCCACCTGACAGCCAGCCGGCAGAGAAGCACACAAGCTCCTTCATGGGAAATGCAGATTCCGCTCTGTCCGGGCAGGGGACAGGAGGGCGGGCAGAGGGCAGAGGGCGGTGTCTCAGGGGAGCCTGTCTGGACTTTGAACACCGGGGCCGGTCAGGTGTAGGCCCTCTTGTCCATCAGACAGCCTCCCAGTAGCTGGAGTACAGTCAGGTGCTCAGGAACCATTTGCTGAAGTGACTGGACGCACTGGCCTCCAAAGAGCCAGTGGCCACTCACTGGCCTTGAGATGCAACAGTCCCCCTGAGAAACAGGAAGAGTGGCCTAATGTCATGGCCATCGTCTCTCACAATGGACACTCACAAATCACTTAGTGCGTCCAGGTACCGCTAGGAGCAATATGCCCATGGACACACAGACTCTTCCTGGTAGCCCAGGACCCAGGAGCTGCTTCCTTTGGATGGAGATGGAAACAGACCCAGAGAGGTTTAGTGACAGATTAAGTTCACACAGCACGGAAGTGGCTAACCATAATGGACCCAGGCCACACGAAGGCTGCCCGGTGCTCATTCTTCGCTACAAATTGGATCTCCCTGACTTACCACAGGCTTGCAATACTGTGTCATTTCAGGGGTACTGTCTCCACCCCCTGTATGCCTCAATCCTACACCCCACCTCCCAGTTCTGGCGCCAGCACATACCCTGGTGGCCCCCTGCAGTTCCTCCCACCTCCCTTATCCTTCTCCTCCACCACGGCTAGTTTTCACTGGGCCTCTATCGGTATTTGGGGCTGTGCTGGCCAATTTGTTTGGTTGGGTTATCTAGGATCCACATCTAGGGGTCACTGAGATAGCACAGCGAGGGCACTTGCCTTGAGTTCAATCCCTGGCATTCCATATGGTCTCCTGAGCCTTCCAGCAGTAATTCCTGAGGACAGAGCCAGGAGGAGAAAGCCCTGAACACTGACAAGTATTGCCCCAGCCCCAACCCCAACATAAATATGAATGAAACTATCTTTCATGTGCACACACACAAAACCACCATTTTCAGGGGAGAGTAGTATTCCCTTTAGCATATATACCACTGCTTCCTCACCCAGTTTGCTGCCAATGGGCACCTGGGTAGTCTATTGTTTGCTGGTGTTTTGGGTAAATGCTTAGGAGTAGTATTGTCAGACCAGATGACATTTTCTTTTAAAAAAAATCTTTAAAATTTTGGGGTTCTGAGTGATAGTACCAGATAGGGTGCTTGCCTTGCGTGCAGCTGACCCAGATTCGATCCCCAGCATCCCATACGATCCCCCAAGCACCACCAGGAGTAAACCCTGAGTGTCTCCAGGTGTGGCCCTAAAGCCCAAAAATAAATTTAAAAATTTTTTAAATTGTTTATTGTATCACTGTGAATGAATCACAAAGTTACAAAGTTATTCATGATTGGGTTTCAGACATACAATGTTCCAACACACATCCCTTCACTAGGCAATTTCATTTTTGAGTGTTTTTAAGCACTCCCCATACCATTTGTGAACAATATCCCACGCTATCCCACGCTATCTCAAGAAGAAAGCGTAGTTTGGAGGATGGGGGTAGGCCAGGATAGCCACAGCTCCCAGCTGCCCAGCTGCCTCTCCTCCCTCGAGAGTCAGCAGAAACCTGCCCCCAGATGATTCTTTTCCATCAGTGCAGGCACGGGCCTGCCGCATGCCTAGACACAAGTGATGCTCTCTGCTCTGGGGCGTTCGCTGGCTCGGAGTCACCCTCCTCCAAGTCTCACCCAAATGCGCTCCTCCTCCCCACCCACAGCCATAGTTTTGATCCTTGATTTTCCCAGAGCACTATGCCAACAAGAATTACAAAGTGGGGGCCGGAGCGCACAGCCCAGCGGTAGGGTGTTTGCCTTGCACGCAGCCAGCCCGTGCCGGTCCGGGTTCAATCCCCGGCATCCCATATGGTCCCCGAGCACCGCCAGGAATAATTCCTGAGTGCAGAGCCAGGAGAAACCCCTGAGCATTGCTGGGTGTGACCCAAAAAAGCAAAAAAAAAAAAAAAAGAATTACAAAGTGGGAGCCAGAGTGATAGCACAGCAGGGAGGGGGTTTGCCTTGCACACAGCCGATCCTGGTTTGATCCCTATCATCCCATATGGTCCCCTGAGCACCTCTAGGAGTAATTCCTGAGTGCAGAGCCAGGAATAATCCCTGAGCATCACAGGGAATGAACCAAAAAGCAAAAAACTAAAAGAATGAATGAATGAATGAATGAACGAATGAATGAATGAAAATGAATGAATGAATTAAAATCATGAAGTTACTATGTCTCAATAGGCCAACATATAGTATTAACCAAGAGAACTCACATCTGGATAGATCGGGTCATGGGCTCTGTTTACTGTGATTTTTCACAGGTGAGAAAACAGCGGCAACTAAAAGTGAAAATGAGTAGCCCAAAGGGGAGGGAATCATCAGGACTGAACCCGCATCTACTTGACCCAAGCTGGACACCTCCAAGCCCTTGAGTCCAGGCCTCCTCCCAAGTCTGTCTCTGAGTCTGCAATGCCTAGGGACTGCGGCCACTTCCCACCCACCCTGGCACCCAGCTCCCCACACAGTGGATACAGTAGATGCTCTTTGTAGGGAGAAGCCGCTTCTCACCTCCACGCATACAGCAGTGATGCGCAGCCTCTGCCTTCGGCATGAGTTAAGTATGGCCTGACAGAGAGTTTCAGGATCCGACATCTGCACTAGAAGCTCCAGAATCCAAGCATTTTGAAGGTGTGGGGGGGCTTAGAGAAGGGCAGGAAATGAGAAGGGTCCAAACAGAACACGGACTCAAATGGACAGACCACGGTCCCTTAAGTCATGCTGTCCTTAGGGTGACTGAGAAGGGATGCTGGCCTCCATCCATAGTCAGTGCTCAGTGCACAGTCATCGGTGGCTTGTTATAGACATGTGGTTGTAGAGCAAATTCTGGCATTGTCTATACAGACCAAAATCACATGCCCTGGATACCAGAAATGCTCCTTCTTAGTATAAACTCATGAGTATAGACTCTGCCATCTGCATTCAAGGCTCTTCACCCATGACTTGTTGTGAGAGCAGATACTGGAAAACAACCAAGTGTTAGAAAGCATTTTCCCTGGAGAATGCGGCAAATGGACTATGGTATAACACAAACTGGAGTACTACACAGCTGTAAAAAAGGAAAGGACAAACTCTGTATGCTTCCAACATGCTTAGACACTCTGAGAGCACTGCTTGTGGTAAAAGCCACCAAAGAATGTCTGAGTCCCCTTGACCTTACACATGGACTAGGGAAGTTTTCTTACACATGACATCAAAAGTACGAGCAATGAAAGAAACATATGGTAGACTTTATCAGAATTCAAAACACTTGTGCTTAGAAGAACACCATTAAGAAAGTGCGTAAGGGGCCGGGCGATAGCCCAGCGGGTAGGGCGTTTGCCTTGCACACGGCCGGCCTGTGCTGGCCTGGGTTCGATTCCCGGCATCCCATATGGTCCCCGAGCACCGCCAGGAGTAATTCCTGAGTGTAGAGCCAGGAGTAACCCCTGAGCATCGCCGGGTGTGACCCAAAAAGCAAAACAAAAAAAAAAAAAAAAGTACGTAAATAGGGGCCGGAGCGATAGTCCAGCAGGTAGGGCGTTTGCCTTGCATGCTGCCGGCCTGTGCCGCCCAGGTTCGATCCCCGGCATCCCATATGGTCCCCCGAGCACCGCCAGGAGTAATTCCTGAATGCGGAGCCAGGAGTAACTCTGAGCATTGCCGGGTGTGACCCAAAAAGCAAAAAAAAAAAAAAAAAAAGAAAGAAAGAAAGTACGTAAATAATCACTCTGGACAAGAGCTGAATGTTGAAAGTAGGTAAAGGGGATATACATGATAGCCTTTCAGAATCTGTATTGCAAACCATAATGCCCAAAAGGAGAGAGAGAGAGAGAGAGAGAGAGAGAGAGAGAGAGAGAGAGAGAGAGAGAGAGAGAGAGAGAGGCTAGAGTGACAGCACAGCGGGTAGGGCATTTGCCTTGCACGCGAGCTGACCCAGGTTTGATTCCCGGCATCCCATATGGTCTCCCAAGCACTGCCAGGAGTAATTCCTGAGCACAGAGCCAGGAGTAACCCCTGAATATCGCTGAGTGTGACCCCAAAATCAATCAATCAATCAATAAAATAAATTAATAATGATTAAAAGTGATGTGGTATCATGGGATCCTAGAACAGAAAACAGACATTAGGGAAAACAGAGAAATCCCAAATGAGTGAGGGTTTGGCTGACAAACAAGAGGAAGGTTTGCCAATCCACAGGCAGAGGCCTGGGAATAGAAGGGACAGTGTGGTGTCCAGGGAGAGGATCTCGCTCCCTCTCCCTCCCTCCTTCCTTTTCTCTTTCCTCCCTTTTCTTTTGGGCCACACCGGCAGTGCTCAGGGATTACTCCTGGCTGTGCTCAGGGATCCTTCCTGGCAGGACTCGGGGACCCTTTGTAGTGTCACAATAATCTGACAAGGCTAGCATCTGCCCACTGTACCATCTCTCAGGAAAGAGCTTTTTGTCCCAGACATCACAGGGAGCAGCCACTGACTGGGCGAGCAGCACTGTCAGGCGAGACGCCTCATCCCCCGTGGCGCTCGGAGGGTGGCAGCCAGCTCCCTGAATACAGGTCACCCTTGTTGCCTTGGCTCCCGGGAACCCCAGCAACCCTCCGCTCTGGGCCACTCTGAGCCAAGCTGCTCCTGATCCCAGGTACAGGCCCTACAGCTCAGGACTTCAAGCTGGCTGGGCCATATAGACCAGGACAGGCGATCAGGAAGGCACCCTGGGTGGTGCAGGAAGATACACGGAGAACAGGGCCCAAGCCTGCTGAGCGGTAAAGCACTGGCCTTGCACGCAACCAGCCTAAGTTTGATCCCTGGCATCCCATATGGTTGCCTGAGCTTCGCCACAAGGAAGCCTTGTGCATCACCAGGTATGGCCCCCTAGCAAACAGAGGTAGGGTAGGGGAGACCTTGAGCACATGCTCGAGCTGCCAAGGGCAGCATCTAAGCCCAGGAGGCTGCACCCTGGGCACCCCCTGCCAGGTTGTGCTCTTGACTCCTGCGTCACCCACGAGGAAACAAGCGATGAGAAGTCACAGGGAGAGGGCCAGGAAGGAGCCTCGCTGCGACTCCTCTCGGCCTGTGCTCAGCCCTTCTCTGCACCCTCGGCCCTCCTGCACATGGGGTCTCAGAACGACGCTGGCCTCATCTGTCCTGCACCCAGCCTTTGCCCACGCTGCTGCCCTCAGCCCGACTCCCCGCGTCCCCCTAAGAGAACTTCTGCTTGACCCTCAGTCCCTGGGCTCAAGGAGCCGCCTGTTAGGGGCTGAGTCGCACTGCTTCCTCCCAGCTCCACCCCATGCAACTTCCTCTGTGGAAACGGATCTTTCGAGAAGATCATCTGGACTCTGTCCTTTGTTTTTATTTTTTTTTTTTGCTTTTTGGGTCACACCCGGCAATGCTCAGGTGTTACTCCTGGCTCTGCACTCAGGAATGACTCCTGGCGGTGCTCGGGGACCATATGGGATGCCGGGATCGAACCCAGGCCGGCACAGGCCGGCCGCGTGCAAAGCAAACGCCCTACCCGCTGGGCTATCGCTCCAGCCCCCGACTCTGTCCTTTGAAGGAAGGATGAGAAGCAGGGAAGACGGAGGGCGAGACAGAGGGAGAATCCCACTGGGCCCATGTTCCTCCCTCCCACCTGCAGCCTCTAGAACCAGAGGAGCCACGTTCTGCTTCTGTGGCTGCAGCACTTCCCGGGTGGTCCACGGAGGAGGCGCCCTTGGCACTAAGGGCCAGGTCAGGAGCCCAGCTGTGCAAAGAACCATGCTGGTCCGTTTCCCTCGTGCTTGTGTCCACCGCAGTGCCCGTTCCATGTGCCGCTGACACTCCAGGCACTCTCCCTGCAACAGGAATGTGGCAAGGGGGCACCACCTGGTCAGAACCAGCTGCTCCCGGGCTCAGGGGTCTCCCCAACCTGAAAGCAGTAAGTGAAGGGTCAGGAACTTTCCAGCCTCACTCCACTGGGGAGCAATTATGCATTAGGGAGGTGCCCTCTAGGCGGCCTCAGGATTGTCCAGGCAGTTAAAATCAAATCCTGGGGCGGAGCAATAGCACAGCAGGTAGGGCATTTACCTTGCACGCAGCTGATCCGGGTTCCATCCCCGGCATCCCATATGGTCCCCAGAGCACTGCCAGGAGTAACTCCTGAATGAAGAACCAGGAGTAACTCCTGAGCATCACTGGATGTGACCCCAAAAAGCAAAAAAATATATAATAAAATAAAATCCTTTGTTGGTGGAATGTCAACTGGTACAGCCTTTTTGGAAAACAATATGGACATTCCTCCAAAGTCTAGACATCGAGCTCCATTTGACTCAGCCATACCACTCCTGGGAATATACCCTGGGAAGCCAAAAATACACAGCGGAAACACCATCTACACTTTTTTTTAATTTTTTGGGTCACACCCAGCGATGCTCAGGGGTTACTCCTGGCTTTGCACTAGGAATTACTCCTGGCAGTGCTCGGGACCATATGGGATGCCGGGATCGAACCCAGGTCAGCCGCATGCAAGGCAAACGCCCTACCCGCTGGACTATCGCTCCGGCCCCCACCATCTGCACTTTTATTTTCATAGTAGCACTATTCGCTTTAGCCAGAATCTTGAAACAACCAGAGTGCCCGAGAACTGATGACTGGATAAAGAAACTTTGGGAATACTATGCAGATGTTAGGAAAATGAAGTTATGAAATTCGACTATAAATGGATGGACATGAAGAGGAGCATGCTGAGTAAAATTAGCCAGAAGGAAAAGACAGATATAGAATGACTGCTTTATTTGTATAATATAAATATATATATATATATATGTATATATAGTATGATACCAATATCCAAGGTCAGGCAAAACATGGATCAGGAGGTCTTGTCAAAGGTGGAATCTACCACAAATATGTGGGAGTCAGAGGTTAAGTAAGACAGAAAAGGGAACAGTGTGCTAATAATTGTCTAAAGTGATAATACCAGCCTATTACTGAGCATTGAATGCAGGCAAAAAAGATACACATCCTCTAAATGTATGTATTGCAATCCATAGTGTGTAAGAGAAGGAAGAGAGAAAGAGAGAGAAAGAGAAAGAGAGAAAAGAGATAAAGAACCTGCCACAGAGGCAGGCTAGGGGAGGGGGGGGAGAGAATCAGGGACACTGGTGGTGGGAAATGGGCACTGGTGGAGGGATGGTTCTGGAACACCGTATAGCCAAACCCAAACATGAACATCTTTCTAGCTGTATGTCTCACGGTGGTATAATGAAATATTAAAATAAGAAAACCCTTGCCCACAGACTGGGAGAGACTATTTGCCCACCACTCATCCAACAAAGGGCTAATATAAAGGACTGATAGAACTCTACATAAGAAACACCCAATCTACAAAAAAAAATGGGGAGAATAATGAACAGAAACTTCTTCAAAGAGAAATACAAGTGGTCAAAAAGCAAATGAAAATAATGTTCTCTATCAATGAACAGAACAAGGGGATATCATCTCACACCACAGAGACCCACCAAAAAGAACAACTACCAGTGCTGGTGAGGATGTGGGGGAGAGGGGGACCCTCGTTCGCTGCTGGAGCGAATGTCGACTGGTCCAGGCCTTTGGGAAGACAATATGGACATTCCTCATAACACTGGGAACTGAGCTCCCACAGCCCAGGGATTCCACTCCTGGGAATATACCCCAAGGTGTATTCCTTGGGGTATATATCCAGGAGTGGAACAAATTGTCAAAATCACAAATCAGAAAAGACACCGCACTCCTATGTTCATTGCAGCTCTGTATACAATAGCCAAAGTATGGAAACAACCCAAATGCCCACAGAGAGATAACTGGATAAAGAAACTATGGTACATCTACACAATGGAATACTACACAGCCCTAAGGCAAAGTCATGCAATTTACTGCAATGTGGATAGATCTGGAGCATATCATGTTGAGTGAAATCAGCCCGGGGAGAGGGACAGACTTAGATGACCCCTCTCATACAAGTGGGGTAGAAAAAACTTCATATCAAATGGCAATAGAAACTTAGAGCAGGAGAACTCGTCTTCAGCACTGGGCCGGGGGAGGGGGTAAATTAGGGAAGGAAACACTAGAACAATGATGGCGGGGTAGAGGCCCTGCCACAGGGGGCAGGCTGGGGGGTTAGGAGGGAAACTGGGGATACTGGTGGAGGGTAGGGGGCAGTGGCGAAGGGATTGGTGTCGGAACAATAAATGCCTGAAACTCAATTACAAATATCCTTGTAATTCAATGTGATTTAATTAAATAAGTAAATAAACATAAATAAATCCTTGCTGAATTACATAAATTTTGCTCCCAGAGTTAGCAAATGGTCCCTCATACTCTGTCGTCTTGTTCTACCTCCTTATACCCACTTCTTCCAGCTCCCCAGTTCCAACAACCTGCCAACATCCTCCTGTATCAGACCTCCCAGGTTGGGGGTGGGGTGGCGGGCTGGAGGCTTGGGAGAAGAGCCCAAAGTCTCAGGGTCAAGTGGATACAGTGTAGCAGGGGCGAGCATAGTAGCCGTGGTTGCTTCTGACCTTTGGGGCACCACGTGGTGGCAGCTGCCCATCCCGAGGGCTCAACCCCAGAGAAACTGCAACACGCGAACCCCCTTTACCCCATAGGTTCCCGAGACTGACGAGGGCCTAGAGGAGCCAGCCTGAGGGACAGTGTAAGCCTGGGTTCAAGCACCGCGCTGAAGCAGGAGACCCCACCTCCCTGCTGTGGCTCTTCAACTGTGACCCAGGGTCAGCTGCGCCCCCCCTGGGGGGGCAATGGTGAGTCGAGTCAATGAAGCCAGTAGAGACGGCATTAGTCCACGGAGCCGGCCACAGCATTAGTCCACGGAGCCGGCCACAGCATTAGTCCACGGAGCCAGCCACAGCATTAGTCCACGGAGCTGGCCACAGCATTAGTGCACGGAGCCAGCCACAGCATTAGTGCACGGAGCCAGCCACAGCATTAGTGCATGGAGCCGGCCACAGCATTAGTGCACGGGCCAGCCACAGCATCAGTCCACGGAGCCGGCCACAGCATTAGTGCACGGAGCCGGCCACAGCATTAGTCCACGGTGCCGGCCACAGCATCAGTACACGGAGCCAGCCACAGCATTAGTGCACGGGGCCGGCCACAGCATTAGTGCACGGAGCCGGCCACAGCATCAGTGCATGGAGCCGGCCACAGCATTAGTCCACGGAGCCGGCCACAGCATTAGTCCACGGAGCCAGCCACAGCATTAGTCCACGGAGCTGGCCACAGCATTAGTGCACGGAGCCGGCCACAGCATTAGTGCACGGAGCCGGCCACAGCATTAGTGCATGGAGCCGGCCACAGCATTAGTGCACGGGCCAGCCACAGCATCAGTCCACGGAGCCGGCCACAGCATTAGTGCACGGAGCCGGCCACAGCATTAGTCCACGGTGCCGGCCACAGCATCAGTACACGGAGCCAGCCACAGCATTAGTGCACGGAGCCGGCCACAGCATTAGTGCACGGAGCCGCCACAGCATCAGTGCATGGAGCCGGCCACAGCATTAGTGCACGGAGCCGGCCACAGCATTAGTGCACGGAGCCGGCCACAGCATTAGTGCACGGAGCCGGCCACAGCATTAGTGCACGGTGCCGGCCACAGCATTAGTCCACGGGCCGGCCACAGCATTAGTGCACGGAGCCGGCCACAGCATTAGTCCACGGAGCCGGCCACAGCATTAGTGCACGGAGCCGGCCACAGCATTAGTCCATGGAGCCGGCTACAGCATTAGTGCACGGAGCCGGCCACAGCATTAGTCCATGGAGCCGGCCACTGCATAAAGCCTGGCCACTGGCTCAGCCCAATTTAAAAAGCAGTACATGGGCCGGAGCGATAGCCCAGCGGGTAAGGTGCTTGCCTTGCACGGCCGACCTATGCCGGCCCGGGTTCGATCCCTGGCATCCCATATGGTCCCCCGAGCACCGCCAGGAGTAATTCCTGAGTGCAGAGCTAGGAGTAACCCCTGAGCATCGCCAGGTGTGACCCAAAAAGCAAAAAAAAAAAAAAAAAAAAAAAAAAAAAAAGCAGTGCATGCCTTCATCCCTCCCCGTCCCACCCCCGCTGCCTTGCTGTTCTGGGTCCTATCAGTGGAGTCGGGACCCCAGCACACTTGCTTTGTAGACAGTGGCATGGAAGGGGCTCAGGAGAGCTAGTTGGGGCGTCTAGCTGGCTCCCAGAATCTCCACGTTTGGGCAGAGAGAGAATGGGGTGAGGGACCTGCGGGAGGCTCCCTCCACCCCCGGCCCCCAGTCAGCCCCTAACAGTGGTCAGAGAGATGACCGCCACTAATCAACGCTGGCTAGCTCTGCTGGCTGTGAAGTAGCATTTTCTTACACACATGCATCAGACACCTGAAGGCCAGAGCACTAGTGGCTGTGCTGCCTTCTCCAGGCGGGGACATATACAAAGGGGCTGGATCAGATGTTTTTTTTTTTTTTTTTTTTTGCTTTTGGGTCACACCCGCAATGCTCAGGGGTTACTCCTGGCTCTGCACTCAGGAATTACTCCTGGCGGTGCGCTGGGGACCATATGGGACGCCGGGATCGAACCCGGCACAGGCCGGCCGCGTGCAAGGCAAACGCCCTACCCGCTGGGCTATCGCTCCGCCCTGGATCAGATGTTTTTGCACTCACACATTTCAAATCATGGGAAGGTGCTGGACTAAATCATTTAAATCTTAATTTTGTGGAGCTAGGGATCCACCCAGGGGCTCACATATCCAAGGCTTGAGCCCCTGAACAAAATTAAAACTTAAAATAGGGGACTGGAGCAGTAATACAGTGGGGAGGGCGTTTGCACTGCATGTGACTGACCTGGGTTCGATTCCAGCATCCCATATGGTTCCCCGAGCACCACCAGGAGTGATTCCTGAGTGCAGAGTCAGAAGTAACCTCTGAGCATTACTGGTGTGGCAGGAAAAAAAAACCCTTAAAATAATAATGGAGAGACCAGAGAGGAAGTATGGCCACTAAGGCACTTGCCTTGCACGCAGCCAACCTGGGTTCGATTCCCGGCAACTCACATTGTCCCCTGAGCACTGCCAGGCATGACCCCTGATCACAGAGCACAGGAGTAAGCCCTGAGCATCATCAGGTGTGGCCTAAAGGCAAATAAACTAAACAAATAGACAAATAAATAAATAAATACAAATAGATAGATTCTGCCCCTTGAGGTGTTGCAGGTGTGGCTGTGTTGGCAGGCGGCAGACAGGAAAATGGCAGACAGGAAAACAGGCTAGTCTACACCCCCAGGGCTCTGCCCCGTGGGCCATGGATGGTTGATGGTCTGACACAGTAAAAGTCTGGGCCCCCTGGGATGAACCCAGAGCCACAGCAGAGCCTGGCTACCCGTGGAGTATTCGATATGCCAAAAACAGTAACAATAATGGACCTCATTCCCATTACTGGTGCCCGCTCAATCAAATTGATGAACAAAAAGAAGACAAGTGACAAGTGATAGCTAGTACAGACAGACAGACAGACAGACAGACAGACAGACAGACAGACAGACAGACAGACAGACAGACTTCTGGGTGGAGACGTTGAGCCCCTAGTTCCCTGAACTTGCAGGTAAGTAACGGTTCCCCAGAGGGTACTGAGGGAGCGGCGCTTCCCTTAGTATCTCTCAAATTCCTGCCCTGTCGAGGCATAAGTCTCTTCTTTAGGATCAGAGCAGGATCCTCAGAGCAGGATGAGCCAGAAGCATCTTATCATGAGACCCAGGGGAAAGGGGGTGTTCTCACAAGTTCTGTTCTGCTGGGGAAACTGAGGCACAGGGCCAGTGACAAACTGTGCTGAGATTGCCAGCTGATCATGTTCCCACCCAGTGCCACGGGTCCCCTCCACCCCCGCCCCACCCCGGGGCTCTGTTTGTGCCAGTTTGCCCCTTGAGTGGCAGGTGGTGGGGCTGGCCTGGCTGGGAGGCCGGAGGGGCAGCGGAGCGGCAGCCAGGACAGGCAGGGCCCTGCAGGCTGTGGTCTGGAGTCTGGTCTTTGTCCTAAGAACCCCCGGGGGAGCCACTGAAGGATTTTAGGCTCGGAGCTGATGCTGTCTGATTTATGTTTCAGAAGATTGCTCTGGCTGCCGGGTGAAGAAGGACCGGAGGGCTGAGAGAGGAGCGGGAGGGGGGCAGAGGCAAAGGCCGCGGGCTGGACTCAAGGGGAGCGAGGGGAGGGCTGGGAACAGGTCTCCGGGAAGGGCAGCTGATTGCAAATGGGAAAAAAAAAAGAAAAAGATTCCTCCTTGGGAAGTGAGCCCCAGTCCCAGGACGTGTTGGAAAGGAGGCAGATGCTGGTGTGACAGGGTTGCTCGGGGCCTGACAACTGAACCACAGGCAAAAGTCAGATTCCAGGTCACTCCTGCCCTGAAGCCTTCCAGGGGTGTCTACCGGGTGCCCACTGCTGCGACGGTCAGGCCCCGGGCATCCCCATCCCAAGGCTAATTATCCTGGGTCATTAGCATTGGTTCTCAGCCCTGTCTGGGCTCCCTCTGTGATTCCTGCTGAAGCAGGGCTGCTCAGAGGCTCTCCCCTCCCTTCCCTTCCCTCCCCAGCACCCCTGCTTCCAGGACTCCCATCTGGGTCGCCCCAGTGCCCAGCTCAGAGGTGTGGCACGCAGGGAGGTGCTCAGGGGAGGCGTCTTGCAGGGGCTGCTGTCTCTCGGGTACCCGACGCATCCTAGCTCACAAATGTTCACCCTGTCTCCCCAAAGCAGAGGCAGCAGCAAGAGTGGGCTTGGCGAAAGAGAGAGAAAGGGAAAGAAATAAAGAACCTGCCATGGAGCAGGGCTGGGGAAGGGGGAGGGAACCGGGGATGTTGGTGGTGGGAGATGGGCACTGGTGGAGGGACGGGTGCTGAAACACTGTATGACCAAAACCCAAACATGAACTTTTTAATTGTATATCTTTTTTATTTGTATATCTCACGGTGGTATAATAAAATACTTTAAAAAAAAAAAAAAAAAAAAAAAAAAGAGTGGGCTTGGGGTTTCGGGGGGGCTTCCCTTCCTGGGGGCTCTCAGCACCCACACCATACAAGGCCCTCGTTGGAACTGTGGCTTATGGCATAGGCTGGTTAACAGAGGCCAGGAAACGTGGGAGGTCTTCAGCTCTACAGCAGCTGTCCACTGCGGGGCTGGACCCCAGGCCCTGGGACTGAGTTGTGAGAGGACACCGGGTCAGAGGGCTGGAGCTGGAGCAGGTGTGGGACAGGCCCCAGGCCGCAGGACAGAGGCTGCTGGCCTCCTTGGGACTTGGGGCCTCCCCCCCCCCCTCCCACCACGGGGGCCAGGCTGTCCCAGGGGGCCGCTGCCAGCCCAGGCCTGCCCAGACCCGGCTGCTCACGCGGCCTCCCTGAGCCACCGGCAGCCTGGCAACATGGCCTGCCCGGGGAACTGAGCCTTGGCCGCTGGGCTTGGCCGCTGGGCAGGGCAGCGGAGACAAAAGGCCGGCAGACTGCCCGGCCCCCTGGCACCTAAATCTCTGCCACTGAGTTGCCACTGCCTCCTCCTCCTCCTCGTCTGTGCCCTCCAGGGCCTGGGTGGGGGCAGAGGCAGAGGTCGTTGTCAGAAAGGAGGGGTATGGAAGGACTGGCGTGAGCAGTGCCAGGGCAGAGAGCGCAGCCTTTAGGACTGGCAGAGAACAGGGAACCCTGCAGAACCCAGAGGGCTGGAGACCAGCTGAATGGGATGGGGGGCTGGAAACCAGGTGGATCCGAGAGAGGTCTAGAAACCAGGTGGGGGGGCTAGAAATCAAGAGGGGGGGGGAATACCAGCTGTGTGTGGGGGCTGGAATCAGATGTGGGTGTATGGTGGCTGGGAACCAGGTATGTGTGTGGGGGAACAAGGAACCAGGTGTGTATTTGGGTTGTCCTGGAAATCAGGTACGTGGGCAGGGCTGGAAACCTGGTGTGTGTGTGTGTGTGTGTGTGTGTGTGTGTGTGTGTGTGTGTAGCCTGGAACCAGGTATGTGTATGGAGGTGCTAGGAGCCAGGTGTGGGTGTAGGGGCTAGAATAGGTGTGGATATGAGGAGCTTGAAAACCAGGTAGATGGGGAAGGGGCTGGAAACCAGGTTGGGTGGGGTTGGAAACCAGGTGTGTGTGTGTGTGGGGAAGCTAGAAACAAGGTATGTGGGGGGCTGGAAACCAGGTGTGTGGGGGGGGGTGGGACCAGGGAACAGGGTATGTAAGTCTGCCCCGCCTGCCCCCACAAGCACGCAGGCATCAGTACAGGGAGGTGAATAAGGGCCCTTGGCAGGGAGCCTGGGTCCATGGCACCCCCAATCCTCTAGGTCCCCTAATGAGTGAACGTGGAGACTCCATTCACGCTTTCCTCATGGAGCCTGAGGAAACAGCCCAGGGGCAGGGGACTTGCCTAGGGTCACGAGCAAGCACACACAGGCCCTGCTGGATCTGATGCCACAGACCAAAAGCTTCTAGGGGCCGGAGCGATAGTCCAGCGGGTAGGGTGTTTGCCTTGTGCACGGCCGGCATCCCATATGGTCCCCCAAGCACCACCAGGAGTAATTCCTGAGCGAAGAGCCAGGAGTAACCCCTGAGCATCGCAGGTATGACCCAAAAAAGCAAAAAAAAAAAAAAAAAAAAAAACTTCTCATTATCCTGATTCCCACACAGATCATAAAGGGTTCCACGAGAGACACCTCGACCACTGGTCTCTACTAGCACGACAGTCCTACAGGCACAAAGCTACGATTCTGCCCATTTTACAGTGTAACAAACTGAGGCCCAGGAAAGGGTGAGGTGACCAAGGATAAGCCAGTGGCCCTGAACTGGAGTAGGGTTTGGGCTAGTCATCTGCAGTCTGCTGTCCCTCTATCATTCTCTTCCCAGAGAGCAGAGGGGCGGGGGATGAAACGGGTGGCTAGATGGGCGGACAGACGGGTGTATGGATGTATGGATGGATGTATGAATGAATGGATGGATGGATGGATGGATGGATGAATGGATGGATGGATGGATGGATGAATGGATGGATGGATGTATGAATGGATGGACGGATGGATGGATGGACGGACGAACGATGGATGGATGGATGGACGGACAAAAAGAATGGATGGATGGAGGGGATGGATGGATGTATGGACGGACAGATAGACGTATGGATGGATGAACGGACAATGGATGGACAGATGGACTATGGATGGATGGATGGACTGACGGACGGACGGATGGGTGGATGGACGGATGGGTGTATGGCTGGATGGATGTATGGATGGACAGATGGATGGACGAACAGATGGATGGATGGATGGGTGGATGGAGGGATGGATGGATGAATGGATGTATGGACGGACAGATGGATGGACGGATGGGCGAACAGATGGACGAACAGATGGATGGGTGGACGGATGAATGGGTGGATGGAGGGATGGATGGACAGATGGAAGGACAGACGAATGGACAGGTGGATGAATGGACAGATGGATGGACAGATGGATGGATGGACGGATGGACGGACAATGGATGGATAGATGGATGGACGGATGGGTGAATGGAGGAACAGATGGGTAGAGGGACAGATGAGTAGATGGGCAGAAGGATGGGCGAAGAGAGGCTGGCCAGATGGACAGCTGAATGGATGGGTGGACAGATAAATGGAAGAATGTATGTTGGATGGATGGAGGAAATGGAAGAATGGATGGGTGGACAGACAGATAAATGAATGGTTGGGGGTGGATAGACGGATGGAACAGAAGTTCCGCCTGGTGCCCCTCAGCCGGGCACCCAGTATGTGGGGATGGCAGCGGCCCTGCCCTTTCCTGTGCTTTTCAGGCAGCCCCTGACAGGGGTGCTCGTGTCCCCTGCAGGGCTGGAGCTGGGGCCTCGGGCTGTGTGCCCGGCTGCTGGGGCGGCCCCTAGCTCCCTGGCTGAGCCAAGCGGCGGCATGACGGATGTGCCCGCCGCTGCGGGGAGCCCAGGGTAGCGCAGTTGCCTGGAAACGGCTGCTCTGACGGCCCACACTCAGACCTTTGTCACATCTCAAGGACCTGTTCCTCCTCCTCCTCCTCCCTCACTGGAGTCAGTCCTGCACGCAGGTGAGAAGTGGCAGCCCCCACTGACCAGTAACCACCCTCCTATCACAGGGGGCCCACAGGGTCCAGGACCCTCAGGAGAGGGAGGCAGAGGCGGGGAGAACAGGGGAGTGAGTGAGACTCTGCGGGCGGCCGCTGGGCTGGGAAAAATCCCGAGCACAGCCCGCCGCGGCGGCTGGTTGTTTCTCTCACTGGCTTCACTGGTCCCGGCTTCTCCTACCCAAAAAAAGAAAAAGAAACACAAACCCGCAAACCCCTCGCCTGGGTCCTGGTGCGTCAGTGGCGCAGTTCTGGAAGCAGGGGCGCCCAGAGATCAGAGCGGGCTGGGCCTCCGGGGCCCTGGCGGGTGAGGTGGGGGCAGGTGCAGTACCCCCCACAGCAGGCACTAATTGGCCCTGTGCAAGGGGGCCAGGAGAGGGATTAACTGGGCCCCTGGGAACCAGCCTGGGCCCCACTTGGAGACCGGGTGTGGAGGGGTTAGCAGTAGGGTTCAGGTCGGACAGCCTAGGCGAAGGAGTCCCTTGGGCTAGGGGAGCCTCAGCGAGCAGGCCCAGCGAGCAGTGGCCTCAGGGAAGGGTGTGGTGATAGGCACCGCCCTAGGACATCCACAGAGATGGGGCCTCCCTGAGACCAGCCCAAGACACAGGGCTGCAGGTAAGGAGGGTGCTGACCCTCTCGCCGGGCAGTCCCCCCACAAAGTCCTTGGTCTGGGTGGGCAGGTGGTGCACAAGCACCCCTCCAGCTCCCAGTGCTGCGCCCCGAAATCTCATCTTGTAGCTGCCCAGCCTAATACTTTCTGAAACTCGGGCCTCTGCCAGGCAGCAGGAGCCTCGGGGGTGGGTGGGTGGAGGAGGCCTGCAGCCCCCAGCCCTGAGCCACGTCCTCGGGCGGGGACAAACTCCCCAGCCAAGAGTTATTTTCCAGAAACTAGCCTTCCTGGTCAATGGTCCCCAAACCAGGAACCCCTTGTCCTGTACTCTGCAATAGCCTGGTTGCGCGGCTCCCCCATCTCTGCCCATCTCAGCCAGCCACGGGTGCCCACCGCCCTGGGCATGTGCTCCCACAGAAACCGCCCACCACCCAGCTCACCAACAGCCTCCTTTCACTTAGCTCAGGCAGCTACTTCAGCTCAGTTCAGTGGGGTTTTGAGGTAGGAGGGGAGCAGGGAGGAGGGAAAAGAGAAGGAGGAAGGAGAGGGAGATGGAAAAGAGGAGGAGGAAGGAGAGGGAAAAGGAAAAGAGGAGGAAGGAGGAGGGAGAGAAGAGGGGGAAGAGGAGGAAGAAGAGAAGGGAGGGAGAGAAGAGAAAGGGGGGCAAAGAGCAGAAGGCGGAGGAGGGAAGGGATAGGAAGGAGAAGGAAGAAGAGGATGGAAGGGGAGGGGAGGAGGAGAGGAGAAGGAGGAAAGAAATGGGGAGAGAGGGAGATGGAGGGGAAAGGGAGAGAGGAAGAAGACAGGAAGGAGGAAGAGAAAGCAAAAGAGGAGGAAGAAGAAGGGAATGAGGGGAAGGAGGGAGAGAGGAGGAAGGGAAGCAGAGGGCGGGGAGGAGTCCCACCTTTGGGAGCACCTGCTCTGGGTCAGGTCCTATTCCAGGCACATGAGCACACAGCATCTTGCATATTCTATTCCTTCAAGAAGCCAAAAAGTGGGGCCGGAGCGACAGTCCAGCGGGTAGGGCATTTGCCTTGCATGCGGCCGACCTGGGTTCGATCTCCAGCATCCCATATGGTCCCCCGAGCACCGCCAGTAGTAATTCCTGACTGCAGAGTCAGGAGTAACCCCTGAGCATTGCTGGGTGTGACCCAACGAGCCAAAAAAAAAAAAAAAAAAAAGAAGCCAGAGGAAGCTCATGCCCAGAGGGCCCCAGAGCCCTGCCCAGTCCTGCTCTAACTACAGGCCTGAGGCCTAGCTGAGCTTCTCCCGGTGCCTGTAGCGCAAAGCACTGTCACAGACTTGCATTCCCTGTGTTCCATGTGGGGAATCCAGGCTCAAGATAGAGGCAAGAATAGCCATAGTATGTGGGCTCCAGACCCACATGGCCCTACGAGGGGAGATGAGGAGAGTGGCCCAGAGAGGCAGAGCAACTCAGCCCAGATCACACAGCTCAGACGCCACAGAGCTAGGGTCACTGCGTCAGAAGGTCAGAGTGTCCTGGAGCTTGGGGCACTACGGGGTCCTCCACCAGAGCTGGCACCGGCCGCAGGCAGCTGGAGCCCCAATTCTGGCCATTCGGCCTGGAGCCTCTCCCCAGAGGCCACCCCCTAATTAGCCAGGCAGCGCCTGCCGGCTCAGTGGCTGCTCCCGACCAATTCTCCCAGGAAGGGCCGAGCTTGCAGAGCAGGAAAGGTAATTGCTAATTTGCACGAGAGGAGACAAAGGGGACAAAGGCGCCCTTGGCTGCCCGGTGCAGCCAGAGCTGGCCTCATGTCCACATCCGAGAACCACCTGCCGCTGCTCCCCACCCACCCTTCTAAGTACTACGGGACGGGGCGGGGGATACATTGCAACATTTCCTGCACGAAAGCCCTTCTATGGAGAGCCCCATCGTTGCGGGGTGCTGCTCCCAGCTCCTCTCAGGTAGAAAGTCCAGCACGGCGAACTCAGCTCAGCCCAGGGCCCGGCTGGGACGTGAAAAAGGCCCGGAGTGGACCTCGGTCTCCGATCTCTCCTGACTGTGTGTCTCTGAGGGACTCTCTCTGCTGGGGGCTGACCAGACTCGGCCCCCATCTTGCAGCTGAGTTGGCTAGGCGTGAGAAGACTATAAGGATCTGGGTACCCCGCTATGCTCCAGAGCCCTGTGCCACAGGGCATCACTGTTCAGGGACAACAGGAGACAGGGATGCCTGGAGTCTATATGGGGTCTTTGGGGAAAGCTCCCTGGGGGCTCAGAAAGCACCAAGAGGAGGTGGAGGAGGGCTGGGCTGTGAGCTGGGTCCTGGCCGAGCCTGTCCCTGAGTTCATATGGAGCGAGCGGAGATGGAGAGGAGATGGGTGGAGCCTTCTGGGGCTGGGCCCTGGCATGGTCAGCTCCCTAGGCAGAATGGCTCAGTCTGGGGATCAGGCGGGCCAGTTGGGGGAGCCTGGTGCCGCTGCTGCCAACCAGGCAGGCCCCCGCACTGAAGCCAGGTTTCCCTGACTCCCTTGGCCCAGAGCCCCTGGAGGCTGGGGACTCAGCCCTCCCCGCACTGCAAGGCCAGACACCAGATAGACACCCAGGCAGAGTGGACAATCACGTGAGCCCCGGTCTCTTCCTCTTCTCCGAGACCTGCCCCAGACGCTGCCCGTCTGTGGCCTGGGCTTCCTCACGCTCGGCGCCTTTGACATCCTAAGAGCAGACGGCCTCCCCACTCCTTACAAAACCTGCTCAGGAACCACAAATCTGACAATTATTGCTCCGTGGCGTGGAGGCGGCTGTCCTGGGTCCTCAGAGCCTGAGCCCCGCCCCCTGCATCGTCACTAGGTACATTGTGCAAACCCAGCTCCTCTGTCCCTTGCCCCCTCTTCCTCCCAGAGTTTACAGCATGTGCAAGATTTCCAGCCGTGGTGAGGACAGGTGAGGTTCCGGTTTGAAGTACCTCCTGAGCACCTCAGACAGGCAAACTTACACTGGCTCCTGGACTCTCTCGGCGAGTTTCTTGTGTGTCTCTGTACAGCTGTGACATGCAAATACTGTCCCTGAGGAGTCTGCAGGTAAGGCCCAGCTGGAGCCTCAAACAAGGATTTGCCCAGAGTTGTAGGCCCAGTAGGATTTGAACTCAGGGCTGAGTAAGAGGCAGCCTCTCACGTCAGGATGAGGTTCCCCACCGACCAGAACCCACCCCCCAAATCTTGGTTTTTGGCTACACCCAGTGGTGCTCAGGGCTTACTGCTGGTTCTGTGCTCAGGGATCACGCCTGGTGGGCTCAGGGAACCAGGAGAAGTACTGGGGATGGAACCACGGCACACGGCAAGTGCCGACCTGGGTTGCTACGGCTCTGGTTCCAGGAGTGAGGATGAGTCTACAGACCCACGTTCCAGGCTGAGAGCTAGGCAGGAGGACTCTGGCCTCCCCCACCCCCGCCACCCCAACTCCCCACCCCACACCAGCATCATCTATTTTTTTTTTTTTTTTTGCTTTTTGGGTCACACCCGGCAATGCTCAGGGGTTTATCCTGGCTCTGCACTCCTGGCGGTGCTCGGGAGACCATATGGGGTGCTGGGGATCGAACCTGGGCCGCCATGGGCTGGCCGCGTGCAAGGCAAACATCCTACCCACTTCATCATCACCATCCTCACCATCCTCACCATCATCATCACCATCACTGCTATAATTACCATCACCACCTCACCTGTGGGATCTGCACCCCAACAGGTGCCCTGAGCTGTATCTCGATGCTCCTCGCCCGAGCAGGCTCACTCCAGTTGCTGAGCGTGCAGCTAAACAAATGAGTGAATGAATGAGCGACAAAAAGGCTTTTTTTTTTTTTTTTTTTGCATTTTTGGGTCACACCCGGCAATGCTCAGGGGTTACTCCTGGATCTCCACTCAGGAATTACTCCTGGCGGTGCTCGGGGACCATATGGAAGCCGGGAGCGAACCCGGGCCGGCATGGGCTGGCCCTGTGCAAGGCAAACGCCCTATCCACTGGGCTATCGCTCCAGCCTCCAAAAAGGCTTTTCTGATGAACAAACCAGCTGACCTGAGGAAGAAGAGGCTGTGGAGTCCATCCCTTCCCGTCCAGCCTCTTTTAAGTCCTTTCTGTAGATTACATTACCTTTGGGCTGTCGCCTGAGTGTCCAGCGTCCACTCTGCATGCCCTGCCTGGCCCCACTCCCTGAAGGCTTCTCCCACTGCTCCCTAGTGCTGATCTCTCCGCAGCGCTCACTGCCTAAGGTCTGATTCTCTGGAACCCATCCAGGGACCCCCGCCCCAACTCTCCTTCTGAGCCAGATGCTCTGCCTTGAGCCGGCAGCCTGTGCCCCTGCCCCAACTGAGTCCCCCAACAGAGAAGGAGCCTGTTCAAAGGCCTCTACAGGAGTTCCTGGGGAGCTCTGTGATCCCCCATCACCCACCCAGTCCCCTCCGTGTCTCTCAGCCCTAAGCCTGGAGGACTGTACTCATAGGGCTGGGGGGACAGCACTGGACGGGCCCTGACCCTCAGGCAAGCACCTTGCTGTCAGCCCCACAATCCTGGTTCTGTTTTTCAGAGGAAATTGAGCCGCAGAGTTGAAAAGGGCAAGACCTGCAGCTTTCATTTACCAAGTACTGACCAAGTGTCTACGAGGCACCAGGTGCTGGGAACACAGCAAAACCACAAGTATCCCCGTCCCCGGGATCCCAGGGGGACAGTCACACAAACCCAGCATCTGGCATAAGCTGATAAGGGCCTCAAATATGAATAAGGGCCAGGAGAGTAAAGAGGAACCAAAAGAAAATAGAAAAACCCAGTTCCCTGGAAAGAAGTCTTGGAGGGCTTCATGGAGGAAGTGACATTCCAGCAGGGCCCAACAGAACAGAGGAGCTCGGTGTAGCCAAGGCGGCCTGGGTGGCTTTGGTGGGGAGGGTACTGGGGACCCGAAAGAAGGCCTAGAGTATGTTCTTTAACGCTCTGCATTCTACGATGTGCAGGAAAGTTAGGCGGGAGGGAGAGATAGAGAGGAGAGAAAAGACATTCAGAACCCGCCAAGTAGTTGAGGTGTGGGAGGGGGAGGGAGGTGGGGACATTGGTGATGGGAGATGGGTTTGGGTGGAGGGATGGGTGTCGGAACACTGTAGAACCAAAACTGGACATGAGCATCTTGCAATTGTATGTCTAAAAGTGGTGTAGTGGGGCCGAGCGATAGCCCAGCGGGTAGGGCGTTTGCCTTGCACGCGGCCGGCCCATGCTGGCCCGGGTTCGATCCCCGGCATCCCATATGGTCCCCGAGCACCGCCAGGAGTAATTCCTGAGTGCAGAGCCAGGAGAAACCCCTGAGCATTGCCGGGTGTGACCCAAACAAGCAAAAAAATAAATAAAAAATAAAAGTGGTGTAATAAAATTTGAAGGGGAAAAAAAGCCGGCCTAGAGCAGAGCAGGAAGCCAGTGAGGTTTACTATGTCAACCAACCAGTGGCCGGAGAGAAAAGGAAGCAGGTGGAAGGATGGTGAGTGCCGCAGCTGGGGAGGAGGTGACAAGACCTGGGTGACAGAGGCCCTACACTCCTCAGCCAGTCTGGGAGGGCGGAGGCCCAGCCTGTCCCCTGTTTTTTCCGGGGAGTGCCCTGAGTGGGGGTTGGGAGATGAACAAGACCCAGGCGGGCAAGGTCTGGAATGAATCTGAGAACAGTCAGCAGCAGCAGCTCTGCGCCATGTGCCGGGTGGCCGGGCTCATCTGACAAGGGCAGGGGACCTCGGAGCCTTCCAAGAGCCCGTGGTGGGAGGGCTGGGTCGGGCAGTTGCTCCGCCCATCTCACAGATGAGGAAACTGAGGCTGGGGGTGCCCCAGGGTCAGGCAGCGAGACAGCAGCCAGTCGTGGGCTGACAAAGAGGCTTTCACGGAGAACAAGGGATCCGACAGCCGCACGTTGGGACCTCAGTCCTGGCCCCATCAGCCTGAGCCCACGCCCCGGGAAACAGCTGTGGTGGGTCCCCATCAGCCTGAGCCCACGCCCCGGGGAAACAGCTGTGCGCAAGGTTGGGGGAAACAACCAACCCCACCTCCGAACCCCGTCACCTCTGGGGCACTGGCCTGGCTCTGAGCTGCGGCCCTGTCCCCATTCTAATAAGGAGACCAAGGCTAGGGGCTGCGAGCATTCTCCTAACAGCAGGCCTGCAGCAGGCGGAGGAGAGCTCGAAACCCCAGCCGCTGGGGCCTGCCAAGAACCTGTACAAAGAAAGTCATGGGGCGTCCTGCACCCCACAGCCGGTGTCCTGGGCCCAGGGGCAGCGGAGGCAGTGGCTGCTAGAGGCAGCGGTGGGGGTGACAGATGACAGATTCCCTCCATGCCAGAGGAAACGATTCAAGATCCGAGATCCAGGGGGCCCTGAACTGACCTCCAGGGTTGACCTCTCACCTCTGCCCCCTGGCCTTAATGAGCATAAGGCAGGAAGGCTGAACTGTGAGAGCTGCTGGCAGGGGTGGGGGGGGGGGTAGAAGGAGCCGGGAGTGGGGAGCGCTGCACACTTAGACCCCAGGTCCAGGCACTATGGCAGGAAGGCTGATCCTCACCAGCTCTCATGACCCCCCAGACTGGCTACTTGAAATTTGGGGTAACAGGGGTACTCAGGGCTTAGTCGGCTCTGTGAGCAGGGGGTCAATCCTAGTGGGGCTCAGGGATGGACCCGGGTTCGGCTGTGTGCAAGGCAAGTGCTTTAAGCCCTAAGCTAGCTCTTTGGCTCCCCGCCCCACTTTATAGATACAGAAACTAAGGAACTGGAGCCGGACTGACAGTCCTCCGGTAGGGCACGGGCCTTGATTGTGGCAGACCCAGGCTCATGCCCAGCACCCCACATGGCCCCCCGAGTGCACCAGGAGTAATCCCTAAGTGTAGAGCCAGGAGTAAGCCCTGCGCATATAGATAGCCAGCATGGCCACCCCCTAAAATAGGCAGAGTGGAGCTGGAGCGATAGCCCAGCGGGTAGGGCGTTGCCTTGCGCGGCTGACCCATGCCGGCCTGGGTTCTATCCCCGGCATCCCATATGGTTCCCCGAGCACCACCAGGAGTAACTCCTGAGTGCAGAGCCAGGAGAAATCCCTGAGCATCGCCGGGTGTGACTCAAAAAAGGAAAAAAAAAGTAAATAAAAATAAAAAAAGGCAGAGAGAGGCTGCGCTCTTTGCTCACACACACAACAGGAACACGGTAGATTTCAGACTCCCACCCAGGTAGCCGGGCTCCAGAGCCAGCTTTTGGGGACGGGGGCTGAGTTGAGGGGGAGGGGTGGGCTGCGGCCTCCTCACTGGGGTGGGCTATGTCCCATCACACACACTTTCCTATGCCCCTTGTCCACGGTGCTCTATTGGGAGGCCTATGTCCAGCTCCAGCCTCTACACCTGTCGTCCCCGCCCAAAGCTTTGCATCATCCGGTTCGTGCTGGCCACTCAGCTGGCCTGGCGGGAATGTGGGCTCTGCCTTGCCCATGAGGTGGGCCCGAACCCCCTCCTCTCAGTGGCTGGCTGCCCCCCACCACCACCTCCATCCCAGCCCTCCTGACCTGCAGAATCCCTTGCTGGCCCCAAGGGCTGACCCTCCCCATGGCTCGTGTCCCAGGACGGGCTCACTGCATCTCCCCATTCTGTGTTGGGCGAATGTTGTCCCACAGGGATCTGAGCCCTGCTGTGAGGAGGCGGGTACTTCAGGGGGACCCAGCAGCCCCTAACACTCGCCCTGCTGCACAGCTCTGCCTGCTGAGTGACCTCTGCATCCACACGGAGAGGCGAAGCGAAGCTGGCCAGGGGCAGCATGGGGCAGCCCACATGGTGGGCGCTAGTCTCTGCGGACTCAGAGGCAGAGACCCTGATGGCAGTGCCACGAGGACCCCGCTGGATGGCTGCAGACGGGAAAGGGCTGAATGCGTCTACGTGAGGCTGCCCAGCTGGTGGGAGACGGAGGCTGAAACCACCCCTCGCCCCAGGAAGTGCCCCCATTCTCCGCCCTGTAAGAGGCAGCTGGACCCTGGGCAGCCTCTGCAGCCCTGGGCGCCCCCCCCTGACAGCCAGCTTGAAGGGAACCCACAGGCCAGCCTTGGCTTCATGCTTGCTTGGGCTCGGCCCCCTCCCCCCAAGCCCCCATCGGGTTCCCACCACGGAACTAGATCTGGGGGCAGAGGGCCTGTCGGCCCAGCGGGGACCCAGCTGCCCACCGCTTGAGAGCCACACTCCTGCTTCCTTCGCCCCGTCTGTGCTCCGTGCTCCGTCCGCAGCTCTGCTCCGCATGCTCTGGGTCAGCTCCAGGTTCTCCCTCCCTCCCACGTCCGCCAGCCACAGGACCATGCCACAGGACCATGCCTCCCAGCCACAGGACCATGCTGAGAGCAGTTCCCAGACTCGCACTCCTTTAGGTTCCCCGCGCCCCCTGCAGCAGCCTGGCTGGGCCCCTCCGACAGAAGGGGAAACTGAGGCTCAGGAAATGGTTGCGGCTTGCTCCATGGGCTCGTGGGTCTCAGAAGCTCAAGGCAAGCCTGGGGCCTCTCTGAGCTGCCACTGCAGTGTCCTGGGGCTGAGGCCGGGCTGTCTCTCCAAGAGAGAAGGCAGCAGACAGACACGCTTACAGGTTCCATACGACACATATTGTAGGTTACAGAGATAGGAGCCGAATGGGAGTATAAGAGAAGCCACAGCTATGACCCAGCCTCTTACAGACAGAAAGCGGGAAGTGCCCAGCGCTGAGGCCTGGCCCCGGCCCTGCTGCCCGGGAGCCTCACGCCTGCATCATGCCCTTTGCCCCTCCTCCTGCTCCGCGGCAGAGCCCACCTCCCGCAGAGCTCCCCCAGCCCGAGTTCTAGGAAATGCTCTCGTGACCTTCCCTGCCACCCCGCAAAGAGCCCCCTAACTAGCACCGAGGAGGCAAACAGCCCAAGCCACCTGGCTGTCTGGATCCCTGCAGTAGGCAGAGTAGCTCCCTAAGGACCAGACAAGGAACCGCATGATTTCAGGGCCACACCCAGCGATGCTCAAGGGAACGTGGGGTGCTGGAGACTGAACCCGGGCTCCTGCGAGCCAACCCTGCACTGCGCCCACTGAGCGTCTCGCACCGGCTGGTGTGTTTCTCCACCATCTTCCCAAGTGCCCACCCCCATGGGCAAGGTTAGGGGTGGGGCAGACCGCCATTTGCCCAGACCTGATGCTGGAATCCAAATGCAGGCTGCTGCCGGCCACATCCCCAGGGACAGCGACGCCCCTCTGCCTGGGCAGACCCCTCTCCGCACCCACTTCCTCAGCGGGGCCCTGTGACTTTCCTTTGGTGCCCCTAGACGTCCCTGCTAGTGGCGAACCGGTCATCAGGCCTGTTTAACAAGAGACAGACGCTGGGCCCCTGCCACAGGCTGGCCTGGCCTGCTACCTGTAGAGTGGGGCTCACACAGCCTCCCTCTCCTGGGGGCTCCAGGAAACCCGCCCTGGGGACACTCAGAACCAGCCCAGTAAGGCCCTGTGCTTCCTCCCTGGACCTGCGGTGCCCAGTCAGGACCTGGCCTGCCAAAAGCAGGGCCTGGCGTCTTCTTGAACATTTCCTCAGCCCCGGATGCTGAGAAAAAACGAGAAAACGATGAGTCACTGGCCCAAGCAGAGGCCTCCTAGGAGCCAGTGCTGGGTCCCAGGCGGGCAGGGACGGGGCCCTGCAAACAGGATGACTTCGGGAGTGGGGCCCCACTGGGGCCTGAGTCACCAGGTCTCTGCCAGTGCCACACACTTCCAGCCTGGAGAAGGGCTCGGGGTCCACCCACTGGGTCCTGCCCTGTGCTTTACCTCAGACAGCCATGCTTGGCACACACCCGATTTCTAAACGCCGCTCGTACCACCAGAGTCTACTGGAACCCTTGGCCGCTGCCCCTCCCTCGCCCAGCCCTGTTGTAGAGTCCAGTCCTTCCTCTCCTGTCCTGGGCAGGCCCTGCTAGGGCCCGGCAGCACCCGTCACCCTCTCATCAGCACATGGTGAGGGCACCTTCCAGGCCAGAGCCTACCTTACCTGACCTCTTCTCTCCAAATCCACCCGCATCTCTTTGCTTCCTCCATGACGGTGCACCAGCTCTTCTGCATGGCTTTCTAGAGTTTTCTCTTTGTGCCCCAACCCGGTGCACTGCCCCACCCCCACCCCACCCCCACCGTGGTCAACCTGATGTGCTGAGGGATCTGGCAAACCCAGTGGGGGCTCTGCCCCAGCTCCCTCAGCATGTTCCTCAGTGTATGTAGCTTCTTTTTTTTGCTTTTTTTTTGGGGGTCACATCCGGCAATGCTCAGGGGTTTCTCCTGGCTCTGCACTCAGGAATTACTCCCGGCGGTGCTCGGGGAACCATATGGGATGCCGGGATCGAACACGGGCGGTATAGGCCGGCCGCGAGCAAGGCAAACGCCCTACCCGCTGGGCTATCGCTCCGGCCCCAGTGTATGTAGCTTCTTGTGGAAAGTGGCCCACGGCACCCTGTCCACAGGCCGCACTCAGCTCCTCACCCTGGCAGTGGGTGCCCTGTGCTCTGCTCTCACTGAAAGGCTCTTGTCTAAGGTCACTGCCTGGAGGGCGCCCGGACACCTGCATGAGGGAGCACCTGGGCTCTAAGGCTGAGTGCTGGCCTGGACGATGGTGCTCCCCGGGAACCCCTCAGGGACATGGAGCTGTTCTCGGGCCTGAGGACTCAGCAGAGCCTTTGCGAGGCTGCCCTGGGGCTGGACAGGGCTAAGCACCTCAGACTTTCCATGCAGGAGGCCAGACTTCCAGCCCCAGCACCGCAGGGACCCCAAGCACTGCCAGCAGTAACTCCTGAGCACTATCAGGTAGGGCCCAAATCACTCCAAAATAAAAACAGGGGGGATGATCACAATGACAAATACACAAACATCACCCGCAGACAAGGGCCAGAGAGACGCTGGGAAGAAGAGAAGAAGAGAAGGCGATCCTGAGGAGGTGATCAGAGAGGATGTGGCATGGACAGACCCTCCAGGGAGGAGAGGGACCATCAGAGATGGGGTGGGGCGTGCAGGTGGGGCGGGAAGCCAGCCCAGACAAGGGTCCCAGGGCAGGCGGGACCGTGGTGGCTGGCGGGAGAGGAAGGTGGCTGCTGTGGCTGAGCTCAAGCAGTGGAGGGGCAGGGGGCAGAGGGGCTCTCAGGCCAGCAGGAAAGGGGCGCTCTTCCAGCAGCGCAGTGAGGAGGGGGCCCTCAGGAAGAACCCCAGCTCTCGGGGAGCTGGCATCTCGCAGCTTCCAGCACGCAGGAGCGTGAGAATCTGCGTTCGCTTTTGCCAAATTTCCTCCAAGGAAGGTTTCAGGGGACAGAGGTGTCAAGTGGACATGGGGAGTCCAATGGGGCAGCAGCTGGGCCTACAGGCATGGGGTGGGGGAGGCAGCAGGCGTGGGTGCGGGGGCGCGGTGGTAGGATCCACCACAGACCCTGAAGGTGTAGCGGACAGGATTGGCAACGGGCTTGGGTAGGGACTTGGGCAGAACAAGGGAGAACCAGTCCTGCTGGGGAGCCAGTCGGGCTTAGCCCGGCCCTGCCCCCGAGGGAGTTAGCACAACCCCCCCACCTTAAGTCTCTCCACCTGGAGCTGGGGAGCTTGGGACCCAGGACCACCCCTAGAGCCCTGCCCGCGTAGAGAGAAGCCAGGTCCGACTCCCCACTATAACTGTGCCAGCAAGCACCAGAGTGGAAACTGGGGTGGGGGGTACCTACTACCAACCAGGGTGGTCTGGCTCAGTGTAGTGGGTGGGTGCAAGTTGGATCTCTGGGAATCTTCTGAGAGGTCCCTCCAGCAAGGGTCCCGCAGACTGGGGCTGGGATGGGGGTCCTGCCTCCCGCCCAGGGGCCACTTGCTCTTGGTAAAACTTGAGGGAGCATCTCTGGGTGCTGAGGCCAGATTCTAGACGCCCCCAGAAGCCAACAGGCTCGCAGGGCTGAGAACACGGAGGCTGTGCTCAGAGCCCCGCCAGAAGCGGGCAGGTGGCAGGTGAGGGTGGGTGGGGCAAGACTCACCCATCCACCCAGGGGGTGCCCACACGGCCCCACCCCTCACCCCTGCAGCACCCATCCTTGACTTCCAGCACCTGACACAACCAGCAGGCACCCCAGGCTGGAGGGGTCTCAAAAAATTTCCCTGGTCTGGGCAGAGGGGGGCCCCTGAGCTGGGCCCCCCTGGCCCACCGGCGCCCCTGCGGAGGCTGTGTTCTGCGACTCCCTGCACTGCTGCCCCAGGCCCAGAGACCTGAAACAAACATGACGTCTGAGCTACTAATCATTGCTGAGCACGTGTGGCCTACAGGGGCTTCACCCCACCGTCCCATAACCTTGCCGAGACCCCGTTCACCAAGACCCCAGGTGCCAGGTAAGAAAACAGGCTCAACGGAGGCCCACATTTCCTGAAGCTCCTTTCCACGCCTCACATGAGGGACTAATGCTCCATCCAGGGAGGAGGCGGCTCCATTTCCCAGATGGAAAACTAAGACCGGATTAGCAAGAGGGCAGGGCTGGGCTAGGAAGCCGGGGAGTCCAGCGGCCAGAAGTGCCAAGACCTTTCCCTGTCCTCTAGGTCACAGTGGGTCAAGAGCAGAGCATAGATTTGGGGGGCTTCATTGGAGCCAGCGCCACACGCGGACAGGTGCTCGCCCAGTCTCCTCCTTTCTGCCTCTTGCATTAGCACAAATCAGTTCCCAAATTTACTTGGCTTATCACCCCCTTTCCATATTAAAACAACAACAACAACAACCAACTCAGCACTCCTCTGGAAATCTGCTTTCTTCAAGTGAATAAACAGAAGCGGCCCCAATTTCACCCCCGTCTGCTACACCCTGCCCTAGACGGTTGCGGGGTGTGGTGGGGAGCACTCTATTACTCACTTTGGGAAACTGCTTTAGGGCGAGCTGCGGATTCGCCTCCATAATCACACACCCCCTCCCCGAAATGACACCCCAGGCTTTGCCCGCGTTCCTGGGCGTAGGTCTTCAAGGCCCATTTTCCAGATGAGGAAACTGAGGCTTGGAGAGGTGACGCGAGCCCAAGGAAGTGGCTGACTTGAGACCCCTTGGATCCTGGCAGGTTCAGTCAAGTTCAGAGGCATTCTCCAGAAGCAGGCCAGCCCCCACCCCGGCCATGGCGCCTGGCTTTGGGCCCCACACACCACTGGGGCAAAGGTCACAGCTCTGCCCTGCTTTCCTGCCCGAGCCCTGAGGAGAGCAGCGAGGGCAAAGCTGCCTGCAGAGAAAGGGGGCCTTGGAACAAAGTTGTGTATGGGGACAGCGAGGGGGCAGCCCTCCTTAGTTCACTCTCTCCCTTGCCTCCTTTTCAGGGGCTGCTAAGACCCCTGGGGCCGCAGGGGCGGGGTAGGCAGTGGAGGCTGACTTAGTTCTGAGGAAGGACACCCCCACCAGCTGTGCACGACCAGACGGACGCTGTTTGCGCCTGGATCAGGCACATGTGCGCAGGCACACACGGTCACACGCATGGTCTGCCAATGCCCACACCCCAGGTGCCCGCATCTGCCAACACAGACGCCGCATCACACACCAGACACAACCACAAGCACAGTCTCCCTCGACCAGTGCGCCCACACATACACACACAACTGCACACACTCATACACACACAAGCGCACACACACACACACACACACACACACACGGTAACCCTTCAGCACACGGGCAGGCACCACACACCCATGCCCACATGGGCACACACATGGCCGACTCATGCATGCCTCTTCCAGCCCCGCATTCTCCGTGATGAGAAGTGACTAGGGCAGTCCAGGGGAGGCCTGAGGGACGGGTCAGGTTCCCAACTTTTGCCCATGGCCAGTCAGTCCTCTTAGCCATGTTACTTGGGGCCCAGGTGGACCACCTGACCTCACCCTCAGTACCGCAGCCTGTAGTGCAGGAGAGATCTCTCTCTTTTTTTTTTTTTTTTTTTGTTTTTTGGGTCACACCCGCGATGCTCAGGGGTTTCTCCTGGCTCTGCACTCAGGAATTACTCCTGGCGGTGCTCGGGGACCATATGGGATGCCGGGATCGAACCTGGGCGGCATGGGCGGCCGCGTGCAAGGCAAACGCCCTACTGCTGGGTTCTGTGGGGGCAGGGAGACACTGACTCCATTCCTTCCCCTAAAAGAGAACGGTGGGACCGAGAGCCCCTGGAGGCAGAGACTAACTCACAGCGTCATTCAGAGCCACCCAGGACCACACTCATCTGAATCACCAAGACTTAATAACCAACATAGGTCCCTGCTGTCGCTCCTGAGAAATCAATCCACAGGGTCCCCACACTCCCCCTCAACCCAGGTCAACAGGGGGTTCCTCCCATCCCCTCACCCCATTCCCATCCTAGTGAGCCCCAAGAAAGGCACCATAGAGCCAGTCCTGACTCAAACCAGCCAGCCTATGATCCTGCCTGTGACAGTGTTCACAGGAATTCTTTTTTTTTGCTTTTTGGGTCACACCCGCGATGCTCAGGGGTTACTCCTGGCTCTGCACTCAGGAATTTACTCCTGGCAGTGCGCGGGGGACCATATGGGATGCCGGGATTGAACCCGGGCCGGCATGGGCGGCCGCGTGCAAGGCAAAAGCCTTACCCGCTGGGCTATCGCTCCGGCCCCAGGAATTCTTGCAAACCAAATCCAAGGCTGAGGCAACTCAGGACCTGGACTTCCCCAAGGGATCTGTCAGGCACCCGCCCTCAGACAGGCTCAGCCGCAGGAGGGAAGCAGAGGGCTTCAGTGCTCCAGGCCTACCCACTCCCCCCACCACCCCCAGACACGAGTGATGGGGCTTTGTCAGGAAAGTGCTTAACTCCCTAAGCCTCAGTCTGCTCATCTGAAGTCCAGTGACAGTACCAGCAGTGCAGTTCTTGAGAGCAGAACCTCGTCACTGCGCCGGGCATGCAGGAAAGTCTCAGAGAGGACCATTCACACACGTGGAGGTGTTCAACCCAAGGTCATGGCCGGCCACGGCACCCGTGACACCATGCTAAGTCAGGGCCCATTTCCCGCCCAGACCAGTGGCCGCAGGTGCCAAAGGGTCATACAGAAGCCCTGGGGAGACGCGCGGGAGAATGCGAAAACCCTCTGCACTAAATGGACATTGTCTGCAAACTGGGACGAGATCACCATTAGTCAATTTGCCAGCACAGCACCTGGGGTCCCACTCACAAGAGCATGGGGTGACAGCGGGTTTGGCAATCTGCAGTTCCCCTTGGGAAAGCGGGCTAGGATGAGGGGCATTCCTGGCTGGCGATGGGCCCCCACAGAGAAGCGAGGGACCACAGAGGTTCGCATCCAGGCTTGTCTCCTGCCCAAAGGACGCCTTCCTCTTCCCAGGACTCAGTTTTGCCATCTGGAAGATGGCAGAGCTGGAAGGAAGACAACGACCTCCCAAGGAGCCTCAGGGTTCTGGGTTGTAGAAATTAATAAATGGCCTGGGGCTGGGGTACAAGCCCAGACACGGAGCTGGTGACCCTCACTGGCCCCGGAGATGCCCGGCCAGCTCTGGAGACCAGAGGAAAAGGAAAGGGGTCGGTTCTTGAGGCTGAAGCTGGAGACCAGAGGAAAAGGAAAGGGGGTCGGTTCTTGCGGCTGAAGCTGGAACAGAACCGGGGCCTTGCCTCCAGGGGCGCGCTTCCCTGTTTGGCCATAGCAGTGGCCTGACACAAGAAATAACGAGCCCTAAGGAGGAGGAGCAGGTGGGCTCTCGTCATAAAAAGAACCTTGTCCCAGGAGCGGCCCATGCCCCGGTGGGGATCGGTGCCCTCCGCCTGCACTCTATTTCCTGTGCCGACCTGCACACTGAAGGCCAACTTGCCCCCATTCCCCTCCACCCTGCAGCACCCCGCCCCGCCCCTCACCAGGGCCCCAGCTGCGGGAGGCCCCAGCAAAGTGTAATTCCCCTCACCCTCCTCCTCTCTGCCCTGGGCCCGTCCGGACAGATTAAGCCTTTGTCACACACACCCAGAAAAGCTCAGGGCCAGATGGGACGGGACAAGTGGTGTCAGATCATCGACCCGCGGCCGGCCAGGACGAGGGAAGGGCCGGAGCACAGCGCCACATATGGCCGGGGGAGGAGGAGAGGGGGCCCAGAGAGGGGGCGGCCAGAGAGCCACATGCAAGACCGATGACACACCGTGGACGCCCCCTCAGGACAGCGCCCACAGCCGGCCCTCGGTTAGCTGCTGGATGATCCCACTTCCCAAACCCCTCTCCGGAGAGTGCACCGGCCCGTCCCTCTGAGTTCTCGGGCGGTCTTTCCCCCAACCCCTCCAGCGGGGCTCCAGAGCAGGCTCAGACTTTCACACCCTCCAACACCCAGTGCCCACCACAACGCCCGTGGGTGCTAAGTAAATGCCTCAGACAAAGATTTATGGGCCAATGACCTTCACCCAAACCCACCCAGGACAAAACTACAGACTCTCTCCTACATGGCCACCAGAGGCCATGATAAGTTTGATTATGGGTCTCTGGGTGCGTGTGGGGAGGGGCAGAGGAGGCAGGGGGACACCCTTCGCACTCTTTCAAGGAGGTACCACATTCACCCCTCCCAGGAAGAGGACAGGCTGCCCCAGGATTCCAGCAGAATCTGTTCCTCCTTAGATCAGTGAAAAGGAAAATGGGAATATGGACACTATCACTAGGCGCCAGGACGGTGCTTAGAGATGGGGGTGGCAGAATTGGGCACCTCCCGTGCTGGCTCCGGTTGGCTGGGCGAGTGGCAGGTAACTAACGGGCTCTCTGGGGACCCGTGGGGGCCTAGGCAGGCAGGGAGCTAAAGGGGCGGGCTGTCGCGGGAGGGCACGGGCTGTTGTGTTGTCGTCCTCCGGGCTGCTTGGGCTGGGAGGTCTGGGTTCCCTTTCTCTGCCTCCCCGGCAGGTGGTCCCTCGGGGGAGGCTCATTATTGGTCTGGGAGCCAGGGTGGAGGTTTGTCAGGCCCCTGCTGCCTGAGGTGGGGGCAGAGAGGGTGTCTAGGGGTGGGGGCAACACGGGCTCAGGAAAGAGCTGAGGGGGCTCGGAGGGCAAGACCCACAGCCCGGCCCCAGCACCCCCATTTTCTGCATGTGTCTGCCTTAGATGCACCTTGCAGTCCGTGTGGCTAAGGGGGAGGGGGCTTCCCATGATGCCAGGCCCTAGGGGAGAGAGGCAGACCCAGACCCAGACACACTCAGCCAGTGAGTCAGCTGCCGGCTCCGAGGGTCACCTGCCTGCAGGAGTGGGGCTCCCACCTCAGGCCGGGCACCGAGCGCCCCGGGGAGGGATGTGTAGTCTGGGATGGGGAGGGGAGGACTGAGGGGTCCGGGAAGCCTGGAGGGCAAGAGCCAGGACGAGGAGCACACACCCAAGCCACCATCTGGTGGGGCACTGGCCTCAGGGGGAAAAAATCACATTTAAAACTGGGGACACTGCCCCGTACGGGGAGGGGGCGGGAGCTGGCTGGGTGGGGAGCGCAGAGCCGGGCTGCGGAGTCAGTGACCCCCCCACTCCGCGGGTGGGAAAGTGGGCGCAGATTTGGGCTGGGGAGGGGTCCCCGGCTCCATCGGGAGGGGACAATGACCAAGACTCCCCGGGTTTGGGAGAGAGCACTGATTTAGGCTAGGGGTGGGCGCTGGCAGAGGGGGTTATCCCTGACTCGCCAAGGATGGGACCCTGCCCAGCCTCCTCCGCGGGGAACCCGGCCGGCCGCCGCGGCGCGCCCCTCGGCCCGGCCCCCCGGCTCTGGTCCGGCCGGAGGCGGCCGCGGCGCAGATGGGCTGCTGGCGGCCGCAGCGGCAGCCGCGCGGTTATCAGCGCTCCTCGCAGATGGGCCGCCCGCCCTCGGCGCTCGCGGCGCCCCCCCCGGCCTGCAGCCCCGTCCCCTGGGCGCGGGGAGGCGCCTCCGGATCCGCTCCCCGGCTCCCGCCTCCCTCCCGCGCGGCCCCCCGCGCCCCGCGGGCCGGCCCGGGCGGCCGCCGGAGGGGGAGGGGGAGGGGACAAGTGCACTTTTCGTAACGACCGAATCAATTGTGTGTGAAGAGCCCGCTCCGGCCGGGGACGGGGCTGCGCGCGGGGCGGGCGGGCCGGACGGGGGAGGAGCACGGAGGGGGAGCGGGGAGCGAGTGAGGGAGGGAGGCCGGCGCGGGGCGGCCCCGCTCGCTCGCTCCGGGCCGGGCGAGGCCAGGAGGAGGCAGGGGCGCGGGGGGGCAGGGAGGGAGGCCTGGCCGGACGGGCCGGGGTCTGAACGCACTAATGGAGGGTCTCCACGACGGAAAGTTCAAAGCTCGGCGGCGCCCCGGGAGCAGCCCGGCCCCCCCCAGCCCCCACCCGCTGCAGAACAATGAGGTCCCGGCGGGGAGGCCGCGGGGCCCGCGCCGCACGCCCTCTCCAGGGCGCCCCGGGCCGGAGGGGACGCCCCCGCCCAGCCGCCCGCCTCCTCCTGCCCGTCCGCGGCTGCGGTTCCCCCGCCCCCTCCCCACGCCACCCCGCCCGGACCGGGCCGGCCCCGGGGACGGGGGGAGGGGAGGATGGATAGGTCAGGCCTCCCCGTCCCGGGGAGGGGGAGCTAGGGGCCCGGGGGGGCGGAGGGGCGCCCCACCCACCCGCGGGAGGCTGCTCCTGCGCCAGGCTGCGGCTCCGGCCGCCCCTCCCCGGGCCAGCCCCGGGTGGGGTCGGAGAGACAGTGCCCCGGCGGGGCCCCCCCCAGGGGCTGGGGAGCAGGACTACCGGTCCCGCTGCTGCCCCTGCCCACCCTCTCCCGCGGCACCACCCTCCCCATACACACACACACAGACACACACGCACACGCCGCCCAGCCGGCCCGGGGGCGGGAGCGCGAGGCGCCCGGGACAGGCAGCCCCGGGGCGGGCGGGGGCGCGGGGGAGGCTCAGGCTCCCGAGCAGCCGCCTGCTGGCGGGGAGAGGGACAGGAGGACGGAACACGCTGGGGTGAGCAGCCCGGGACAGCCCGCCCGGCACGGCCACGGCCGGGCAGCGGCGCAGAGGGGGCAGGGACGCCCCAGACCCAGAGCGCTGCCCGGGCAGGCGTGCGGGGACGCGTGCGCCTCGGGCGGGCCAGACCCAGGGACAGGCTCAGGGACACCCGTTCGGACACACACCCACACGGCCCACACCCCGCCCCCGCCCCCCCGAACCCCGCGGCGGGACCGGCCCGTGGCCGCCGCACCTGCACTCACCGAGCCCGTCTTGACCGGCACATACACCACTTGGCCCATCTTGGGTTCCCGGCCGCTGCCCAGGCGGAAGCCCTTGGAGCGCACCCAGAACTGGAACTTGCCTTTCTCGCCGGCCGCGGGGCCGCTGCCCGCGCCGGTCCCGCCGCCGCCCTGCAGGACCTCGGCGATCCGCTGGTATTTGCTGCGTGTCACCGTCTTGGTTTTGGCCGAGTCGCCGTAGGTGCGCAGGCACCAGTCCCGGAACTGGCGGCCCAGCTCCGAGTCCCCGGGGCTGCGCTCGCGCTCCCAGCCCCCGCGCAGCAGCAGCGTCGGCTTCGGCATCCTCCCGCCGCGCCCGGCGCCCTCGGGGGCGGGCCGGCTGCCCGGTCGCCCGGTGCCGGCACTGGGCTGGGCTGGGCCGGGCCGGGGGCGCGCCGCGGCCCGGGCTGTCCCGCGGTGTGGCTCTGGCGCGGCTGCCTGATGGGCACGGGCGGCGGCCGGACGCGCGGGGCTGCGGCGCGCTCTGTCCTGCTCGGGCGGCGGCGGCGGCGGCGGCGTTGGCGGCGGCGGCTCCGACTCGCCTCCTGCTCCGCCTCCTCCTCCCCCCGGCCGGGATGCAGGAGCGATGGAGGCAGCTCCGGGCCCGGAGGTGCAGAGGGGCGGGCCGCCCGCGGGCGGCCGGGGGAGGCGGGGAGGCGGGGAGCGGCCCCGGGCGCGGGGAGCGAGACCGAGCCTGGGCGCGGGCGGCGGCGGCAGCGGCGGCGGCGGCTGTCAGCTCCCGCGGCTCATCCTGCTCCTGCTCGGGCTCCCGCTGCCGCTGCTCTTCCTCCCTCCTCCTCCTCTTCCTCCTCCTCCTCCTCCTTCTCCTCCTCCTCCTCCTTCGCCTCCTCCTCCTCCTCCTGCGCCCGCCTCCACCACGCCGCGGGATCCCACCTGTTAGAGCGTCGCAGCCTTCGCCGCCGCCACCCCCTTCCCGAGCCCGCCCGCGGGGCCAGCCTCCGCCCCGGCCCGGCCCCTGGGGGGGCGCAGGGGCTGCCGCGCCCGCAGCCGCCTGGAGGACAGTTGCGCGGTTCCCGGCCCGGGCACCGAGTTCCCTTTGGCCCGGCCTGGCCCCAAGCCTCACGGGACGCCCTGGGTCCGGACCACCGGGGCTCAGGGAAAGTGGGGCTCAGACCCTCCCGGCCGCGGCGCTCTTGCCTTCCCGCTGGGCGCCTCCAGATTTTTTGCCTTGCGCGGAGCTTCTTACGGGGCAGACTCCCTGCCCCGCCCTCCCTCCCGCGACCGTCCAGACTTCTTGGCAAGCGAACCGGGTGTCAGAAGACCAGGGCTCCCCCTTTAGTATATCCCCTTCTGGGTTCCCCGAAGTTCCTCTCCTTCTCCCCTGCCCCCCTGCACCCAAAATTCCCTGGACATTTAACAGACTTTGCTTGGGCCAGTCCCAGGCCCCAGAGAAATCGCATCCATTGGCGGAGGGGGCGGCGCTTGCTGACAACACCCTGCCAAGGCTTGGGGTTCTGCTCAACACACCCGCAAACCCCTTCCATGGCACCCTCTATTTCTGGGTGCTCCTCGGCCTAGAGGCCCCGACCTGCCCCTCTGTCCCGTGCCCTGCGAGGGCTGGGGGTGGAGCTGTCCTCACTCCCTGAATGAAACTCCTAGTAGCAGATCTAGGCACAGACCGATCACCCCACGATTTCTCTCTCTTGTGCGAACAACTGCCCCACCCCCTGTGCTTCTCTCCCCTATCCTGCCTGGGGGGCCCCATCTGTGCCTGCAACCCACTGCCACAAACAAGCCACACCCGCACAGACCTGGGTTCCGGCCAGTGCAGGACTATTTTCTGCCTGGAAACAGCCGTTACCCCTATTCCAGTCCCCACTGCAGGACCAGCAGTGGCCGTGTCCAGGCAAGTCTGAAAGGCCCCAGGACCTGGCCCTTCTCACTGAGGAAGGCCTGGCACTCAGGGAGGTGGCCAGACCTGTTCAAGGTCAAGCCAGGAGGAGAGGCAGGTTTCTGTCCAGATCTGCCTGGCTCCTGCCCTCTTTGAGGGGGATCCCCCGTGGTCAGTGCCCAGTTGACCGGGAGTTCCAGATACAGACCATCCAGGTCTGAGTCATCCCTGCCCCAGCCCGCTGCCCGGCACCCTACTGGCTAAAAGGAGCCCAAGAGGTCTTCAAGTCCCAACCTCTCTCTGCATTTCACATAGGAGATTTATTTTTTAGATAATTTACATTTCCATGTTACTTTATATACACCAACTCCACAGTCATTTTTCCTCTGTATCTCCCCAAGAGCTCTCTTTTTTCGCTTCCAAGCTAGCACACCCACTTTTCAGAGATGACCACTGGGGACTCAGAGAGGGGAAGGTACTACCAAAAGCCACCGAGCCCCAGGGGGTGCGGGGCGGGGGCCTCTGTAGAATCTGAAAGCCCACTGGCTACTTCCACTCCACGGCCTTGATACCTAGCTCCCCGGCACCCTCCCTCTGGGAACAGAGCTGCACAGGAGCCAATGAGCGTTTTCAGCAAGAGTGCCCTGGTGTCTCCGTGGCAGGGCGGCTGTGCCAGTCACCAGCAGGGTCCGGGGAAGCAGGAGAGGTTTTCTGCCCACATCCACGACCCACTTCAAGCACCAGCCCAGCCCACTTCTTCGTGCCACTTGGATCTCTGCCTGCCCTTTAGAACCTCAAAACCCGGTGCCCCTGTGTTACAGCGTGGTTCAAGGTGTGGCCTCACAGGAGTTCAGGCTTCCAGTAGCAAAGCGCAGGCTAGGGAGCAGATTCCAAAGACTGCCAAGGAATTCCTCACCCCCGCAGCTCCCCAGCAGCTGCTTCCCGCCCGGAGAACCCATCCATCCCCCTGTGCAGGCTG